>NDXB01010444.1:65284-107093 GCA_002631895.1 Agapornis roseicollis
TGGGGGGGGGGTCCAGGGGAGGGGTTAGAGGGATGGGGGCACCGGCTGGGGAGGAAAGAGGGGGGGGATCGCTCTTTAGGGGTCGCCGGTGGAGGGTATGGGGAGCGGGGATGCGGGTCCCCGAGAGGGGGTTACTGAGGGGGTCTCAGGTCCAGAGGCCCCCAGTTTTGTGGGATTGAGGAGGTGGTGCTGGGGATCTATAGGAGCTCTATAGAGGGGTGGTGGGGAGCGGGCAGGTGGGTTCATAGTGTCCGCAGCTTGTGAGGGACTGTGGAAGAGTATCTCTGCTATGGGGAAGTCCAGCAAGGACCAGTTTGGAAGTGGGTATCCAGGTTTTAGGATGGGAACTGGAGATCCCTGGGGATTGGGGATGCAGGGTGGCAACTGAGGAGTCAGGCCTGGACAAGCAGCATGCCGTGAGAATCCTGATGCCCCTGACACACAGGATGTCCTCCAGCAGCAAAGGGTGCAAGTGGGGAGCCATGCCAGAGGGACTTGGTGTCCCTGCTGCCCAAGCTGGGGGGGACTGAAGGCAGGGGGCATGTCACCACTGCGGGGTTTAAGGCTCTAACCCCTGTGCTATGGATCACAGGCGCTGGGAGGAAAATAGGGAAGGGAGGGACCGTGGAGCAGCCTGTGGAGTAATGCCTGGCTATGGGGCAGGATGCCGTGGGGCCGGAGCATCTTGATTATGGGGAAAAGGATGTGAGGTGATGGCAGCCATGGAGGGCTGCGTCGGCCCGGGGGGGCAGAGAGGTACCCTGGGCTTGCAGGGGGGGCCGGTGGGGCGGGGGGTGCTGGGCAGGGGCAGCATGCCTGCGGTGCATTCCTCACATTCCCAGCCTGCCGCCTGCTCCCATCGGGAGGGAGGGTGTGTGTGTGGGCAGTGTGCAGGGGTTGGGGTGTGTGTTGTCTGACCCTGTCCCACTGCTCAGAGCTATGGGAGGTGGCATGAGTGTGTGGGGTGCTGGGGAGCCCAATAGCTACAAGGGAATCCTCAGTACTTCCTGGTACCGCAGGACCTGCAAAATCCCGTGGGGATGGGATGCATGAGGGATGCTGTGTCGAGGGTCGGATGAGGGGTCTTTGTCCCCTCCTGTCATTCGGGGCAGGGCCCCACAGCAGAGGACATGGCACCCCAGGGTCCCCACGCGTTTGGGGCTGCTGTAATCACGGCTATGCCACTGCAGGTGTCCCCACCGCTAGTGACATGTCCTTCCCTTCGCAGGGTCACCGAGCCCGGTTCATCAATACCGGCACAACCCGCGCTGGGGATTGTGTTGCGGGCTATAAATACCCCGGTCCGGTCGCAGCACGGAGCCGGAGGCGGTGCTTGAGCCGAAGGACGGTGAAATCCAACCGGCAGCGAGTATCAGCAAAGAGAAGGGAGAAAGGGGAAGGGTCTGGAAGAGCTGGGCACGGTGGGTCGGCGACAGACCCATCGGAGACCACAGCGTCTGCTGCCAGGGGATCACGGCGCAAGGAGCCCGACCCCGGGGCCGGTGCCCTGTTGGCGGGGTGATGCTCTCGGATGCAAGATGCAGGATGCGGAGGCTCATTGGAAACCGAGACGAGATGTGGAGAAGAAAGGAGCGGGCAGCCCGAGGGACCCGCTGCAGGCGCGATGGGTTGTCCTGGGCACCCCGTGCTTGCGAGTTCGTGCCAGCAGAGGGGGCCCGGTGCCCGCACCGCGCACTGCGCACCCCTACAGCCGGCGGCACCGGCTAAAACCCACGGGGCTGTGCCCGGACACCCACAGAGCACACGGGGCGGCCGCCCCGACTCTGCATCCCTGGTCGGAGCAGGGCATCCCCACACGCGTGCACATAGAGGGAGAGCTCTCAGCTTGCTCCCTGGGGCACGCAGGGCTGGGGCTCACCATGCTTTGAGGTTTCTGTCACTCCATCTCACCTCTCCATGTGTTGGTCCAGCACTGAGTTTTAGTCCTTCTGCACTTGGCATCCCACGTCTGACAAGTTTTCCTCCCACAGACCTGTGCCCAGCTGGCACCCTGATCCTGCTGGTAGTCAGTCTGTGGTGGTCCGTGGTGGTCTGTGGCAGCCCATGGAGGTCCACGATGGTCTGTGGTGGATGTGATGGTCTATCATAGTCTATAGAGATCCATGATCGTCTGTGGTGAGCTGTGGTGATCCAGGGTAGTCTATAGTGGTCCATGGCAGTCTATGGAGGTTCATATGGCCTGTGCTGGAATATGGTAACCTATTGGTGGTCCATGGGAGTTCACAGAGTTACACAGTGGTCAACAGTGGACAGTGATGGATGGTGATAGTCCAAGGTGGTCTGTTGTGGTCTATGGTAGTCCACAGACTTCCATGCTGGTCTGCAGTGGATTGTGGTGGTCCATGATAGTCCAAGGTGGTCCATGGTTGTTCACGGCAAACTGTGGTGGTCCATGGCAGTCTATGGAGTCCACAGTGATCTATGATGGACAGAGTAAATTATGATGGTTGTCTGTGCAAGTCCATGGTAGTCTATGGTGGTTCTTGCACTGCACCGTTGTGCCCATCTGTCCTGGGGAGCTCATGCCCATGATGTTCCTATCTTGTTTTCCATCTAGACCAAGGCTGATGATTGTCTCATTGCTAAGAACTGTTTCTGCACCTCCTCAGGTACAGAACCCGTGCTCCTGGGCTACGGGGCCCTGCCAAGTGCCCTCATCTCTGCACAGGGAGCAGGGCCAGGAACCTGTCAGCTCCAGGAGGTGGCTGTAAAGAGCGCACAGGCACCATGAGTGAGTGTCTGCAGCACAGTGAGCTCCAGCAGGGCCAGGGGAAGGAGGCAGTGCCAGGGCACATATGGCTGTGGGTCGTGAAGAGGTTGAGCATCAGCAACACCATCCTGCTGGAGGCTGGGGGGCTGTCAATGGATTGTGAAGGGGCACAGGAAGAAGGCGGGGATGGAGAAAGTATCACTGAGGATCTCCATCTCCATCCAAGTACGAGCCAGGGTGCTGCTGGGCTCTTCATTCCCAGTGCTGAAGGAGCCACCCAGACCTAAATGGGAGAGGAACATCTTCAGAAAGTTGGGATGGCTTTGGCCAGGTGGTCACAAAACACAAAGGGATGGGTGCAAGCACAAAGGGGAACCTTTGCACATATGGGCTTCCTGTGCTTCTGCTGTCTGGGAAACCTGAAGGGCTCCTTGTTTGTTCTGGGGGTTCATGTGCCAATAGCAGCAAAAATGGAGCAGAGGCAAGTATCTTAAAGGGAACAATGCAGGTGATGCCGCAGCTGTATCCTCTCACTGGTCCAGGGCAGGGGCTGACCCAGTGTGTCCATGGGGAGAGCCCCATACCTCTTCGTGCCCCAGACCCACAGTGGGACCCTACAAGTATCCTTGCAGGGCACTGGGATAGGACCTGTCAACCATTACCCCCTGTAGAAGGACACTGCCCCTGAAGAGCTGGGGCACCCGCTGCATTGCTTTCCTCTCCATCTGCTTCAGGACCCCCATGCTGGGCATGAGCAGTCCCAGCCCCTATGTGGTCTCTTCCACCACAAAGCCACCACCATCCATGGTTTTTCCTGTAGGGTGTTCCTAAAGCAGGGCACACCCCAGGGTACTTCCATGGATGCCTGTGATGCCCCAGGACGATGCAGGGTGCAAGGGAGGATCTGCCTTCCTGAGCCTAGAAGGAGGCTGGGAAAGATCTGTGGGATCCTTCCAGGAACCAGGAAGCTCCAGTGCCTACTGGGGCTCTCCCAGTCCCTGCATCCCACTGAGTCATGGTGCCTAGGACAGGCCTGGAACTCCCCAGGGGTTCCCCGGCACATCCCATAGGATGAGATCAGTGCTGCTGCCAAGGCATAGCTACCTCCATCACATTGTGCCTGACCCCTCGGGCAGGTCCCCAGGCTCCCAGGTCTCCCATGGCTCTGTTTTGGACAGAGCAGCTCCTGCGTGTCCCAGGAATGATCTCCTGGGGTTTTTTCTGACTCACAGGACAGGAAGCGTTTCAGGGTTTAAGCCGAGCTGAATAATGTGCTCATTTCCTTGTGCCAACTACAAAGCACCTGCTCCGGGGGATTTATGGAGTGCCGCCTCTCGCGCTCGCTGCCCGCACGGATGTTTTCCTGTTTTCGGGATGGACGGTGGGTGCCAAGGCCTGTTTTCCTAAACACTCTGCACGTTTCCTTGAGGAGAGCCCGAGCAGAGCCACGGGATGCATGTGGCACTCCTCTGTGCTGGGGTACCCGGGTGCTGGGTTGCCAGCGCACTGGCAGGGATGAGGGCAGCGGGGATGCATGGCTCACACACCCGTGCCAAAACATGGCCTGGCACAGAGCAGGGATTAACAGCACAAGGGTGATGGAAAGGGATGGAGCATGGGGAGAGCAAGAGATGAGGCTGTGCGAGAGGACAAGAGGGAAAGGGAGCCTGATGGAGTCATGGCATGGGGCTGCTTCGACCATGGAACTCTACTTGAGTACCAGCTGTGCAAAGGACAGACCCAAAATAGGGTGGGCAGAGCACGTGCTACAGACACCATCCCATAACAGACTCCATCCTATGGTAGAGATCCACAGACACCATCCCATAACAGACCCCATCCCACAGGTTGGGATCTACATGGCTGGGGACCCACAGACACCATCCCATAACAGACCCCATCCCATGGCTGGGGAGACAGACACCATCCTATAACAGATCCCCTCCCACAGCAGCAGCCCCACAGACACCATCCAACCCAGGCTTGTGGAGCCCCTGCAAGACACTGTGCCCATTCCATGCGGTGGGAACAGCTGTTCCCTTCAAGCAGGGTCAATGTGTGTGTGCCGAGGCCAGGGGCTCCCATGGGAGACACAGGACATGCCAACACGCCTCCCAGCCCAGGCTCCTCCTGAGTCACCGAGCTCCATCCAGCGGACAACAGAGCAAAGTGCCATTGAGGTTTTCATCCTGACCCCTCTGCGTTGTCCCCTTTATGGAGCAACAGCCCCGTTGCTTTAGCCCTGGTGGGGTTGGTTCTGATCCCACCTGTACTTCCAGCCTCCGGGAGCTACCCCATCTGGCTTACCAGCTACAGGACAAAGGATGGAGTGAGCTGGTTGCCATGCCCCGGGCAGCCCTTTGTTCCCCCCTTCCCTCGTGCTGGTTGCCCATCTCTCTCTGCCCCCCCTGCTTGCTTCTCCCTGGGGTCTGGCTATTCCAGTGACAGGAGGTGCCCGCAGGTAAGTGAACATAGCCTAAAGCTGGCATCTCATCTGCCTGCTCCCTGCCTGCACCCTGCCCTGGGGACTCTGGAGCTTAAAGCATCTTTGAGGCACTGAGCAAGTGACCCAAATCCTGCAGCCAGCCTGGGCCCGCGGCAGCACCAGGGCAGCTCAGATGAGCGATAAGTTGGGGTTGGGTTTGTTGGGGTTTTATTCTCTGTTTAGAGAGAAAATAAAGCACTTGTGGGGAGCAGGAGCCAAGCTCCCCAGTGCCTAAAACAGCAATCGCAGCACTTCCTCGGATTTATGGTGTTTGCTTTCACAATGCCAGCCGGGATCCTGTTTGCTTCCTGCTCTGCAGCTGCAATCCCAGCTGAAGGCTCAGGAGATTCAGGTTTTATAACACTCCTGGATCCTGCCGATGGGAACTTGTCCAGCATCCTTTATTACCCCTGTGCCTCCCGTGGGGATGGGGTGAGCTGCTCTCGCCCCTTCCCAGCACCCACCAGTTTGGGTGCTCATGTATACAGCATGGAATCCTCTGGAACCAGGAGTTCAGCAGCAGGAAGACCCAGCCTTTGCTGGGAGAGGAGGGCAATGCTGTGTGCCCTTGGTGGGTGCAGCACCCAGCTCCTCTTGGGCAGAGCTGCAATACAGAAGCCAAGCCAGGCAGCAGCAGCTCTCATGCTGTGAGGATGCTGGGACATGGATGTGACCTTCTGCAGGGTCTGGGGATACTGAACGATGGTGACTGCTCCCCAGCAGCACTCCTGAACATGCAGTCAGTCCCTGCTGTTAGCCTATGCATGATGAAGTAGATGAGCTTACAGTGAGGTACCCCTTCCAGCCCCTGCATCCCTTCTGCGTCTCTTCTCTGGGTCTCAGCTGTTGTGAGCATCCCAATGTTTTGAGCACCAAAACCAGCTCCCCTTTTCTCTCTGTGGGGCAAAACCGCCCCTGGGATGCACTGTCTAGTGCAGCTAGAGGGTATTGGCATCCTTTGGGTACCAGAACTGAGCTCTGGAGCACCGAGCCCAACTCCAGCTGCTGCTTCACAAGCTACAAGACCCCTCCTGCTCTGGTCCCTGCATGGGACCAGAAAGGTGCCCAAGGATACAAGGAGAAAGGGAAGGAGCAAGGCCTGGAGGGGGAACAGCTGTGTGGGACCACCAGCCCCATCCCCAGCCCACAGCCACAGTGTGGAGGGTGCTTCACCCTACACGTCCCTCTGCAACGTGCCAAGGGGTGTCCTGACACCCTTTCCTCCTCATCTGCATTTACCCAGCAAACGGTGCTAATGATGTGGGCTGGTCGCCTTTATCCTCTCTTTGGGAAGCCAGAACAGCTACAGAGATCCCAGGAATGCCTTTGCTATGGAGCAGGGCAGTGCTCCTTCACACAGCAGTGCAATACTCTTGCCCCAGATTCCCACTGCTGTTCTGGAACCCCAGCCAGACCATGCAGCCTCCAGATGAAACCCACCACTTTTGTTTAGTGTTTGCTGCACTCGGTGATGAAACCATGATGGATGATTTCACTGTGGTTACCAGCATGCCTGACTTCTCTTTCCAAACACACAATAGGAATACTCATCTACCACTCTGACGATGAACGCTTTTATCCTCCTTATATAGTAACAGCTCTGCACAGAAGGGTGACTTTGATTTGTCACTGGTACACTTCACCATCTCAGTGTACGTCCTTGTATCCAGCAGATAGCTTGTGAGTGCTCTGAGCTTCTCTGATTTGTTATCAGCCTTTTCTGACTGATCCCATCCTCACTGCCACCCAGGCACCCCACCAGGATGGACACAACATCACCCAGGGCACTATGAGAACATTGGGGTAACCCCAGAGAGGAAAACGATACAAACCTGGGGTTGGTCCTTTAGAGGCTAAAGCGTAAGATGCAGGATGGGGATGCAAGAGGATGGAGAGGGGGCCCAGAGAACCAGTGCAAAGTGACTGTGCCTTCAAAGCCAAAGGTGGTGAATCCAAAGCGGATAAAAGGAAGCAATTCTTTTTCACTTTTTCACTCCGTGCTTAATTAGGCTGCCACAGGAAAGTGCTGAGGCCAAAATTTAGCAGGATTCGAGGAGGGATTGGGCATTTATGGGGATTAAAAAAAATACCCAGCTATGATAGTGAGTGCCAACACAAATTCTGGAAGGGATATTCAGCCTCACGCGTCAGGGTGTAAACCTACCCCAGCCCCTCAGAACAGAGGGGGCTTAACACAGGGAAGATGACCCATATATGCCATTGCTACTGACACCACCTCCTCACCGGCTGGGCCTGCTTCCTGCTCCAGGCAGCACCTCTGACAAGGGCTGTGATTTCTCTTGACAACCCAGCCCTTTGCCGGTAGCTCTCCAGGGCTCCGACCTGCTCCATCTCATCCATCCCCTACCTTTGACAGCTGATAGCAGCCTTGTCACTTCAGCCCACAGGCAACACCTCTGGGTAAGGGTCTGTGAGGACCATGGGCATGTCCTGGGTCGTGTGGCATCTTCACAGGGCTGTTTGCTTCCAGCCAAGCCCTTTGGTTCTCTCTCATCATTGACCAAACACGCTTTGGTTTCTGGTTTTGTTCCTCCTATCCCCCTGTTTCTGCTGGGTCTGGTTTCAAGCCTCTGCAAGGGGCTGCTCAGCTCTAGCATCTTGTGAGTGCTGCATGTACACAGGCAAGGCCCCACTTTCACGGGCACTGCTCAGATGTGCCCTGGATCATGCCTCATGTACAGTCTTCCTCACCAGCAATCACTGTACTGCCTGCTCTTGGCCAAAAACCTCATTGTCAACCCCAAGCCATGCATGGGCATGAGCCTGGCATGGCTGAAGCTTAGGATGGGGTGAAACTGCCATGTTTTGGTACCCAGGAGCTACGCATGAGCATCTACATCCCCACCAAGGATGGTGCCATTGCATCCCACACTGTTCGCTGACAGGACACCTGTGCTGCCCTCGTCCATACACAATGGGATGCTCCCAAATCCTTGGCTGCTGTGAAGGATCAGAGATCAGTGTGACCAGAGTGGAGCCTGAGGCTATCCTGGTCAGGGTCCAGGATCTCCTGTGCTCACTATGCTGCCGAGGGCAACCCCGCTGGGGTCTCTTGGATCTCCCCTTGCTGCGGAGCCTTGCACCCACCAGGGCTTCCAACTGGAGACATTTCTGGAGGGCATGAATCAGCTTTTCACAGCTTGTTAAAAATCTTGATCCTACCTCTTGTTTTCATGCCTTTCAAATCAGGAAATGAGTTTTACAACTTTTCCAGTGGGGCACAGCTGGTGGCCAGGGTCGTAAAGCTGAACTTTATAAATATCTCTTGTTGGGATCAGGAGAAGAGCATTAAAGAGGCGCTCAGAGCGAGCAAGAAGTGAAGAAGCAAAGGCAATAGAGAAGCAAGGCAACTTCAGTGAAGACGAGCTCAACGCTGACCATGGCCATGCAAGCACAGAAGATGGGGTGTGCTTGGCTTTGCCTGCTGCTCTCCCTCCTCCTCCAGCTGCCGGGCTCCCAGGCCAAATGCTACTTCCAAGCTAAAGGTAAGCAGAGAGGTGAGAAGGGAAGAACCTGATGGGAAGAGGAGGCCTCCACTTTCCCTGGGGCAGTGGGGCTCTGTGAAGTACAGGAGGTACTGCGATGAGCTCAGGAGCGTGATCATGGGCCAGTGACAAGTGGAAGGAGCAGTCTATAAACCACACAACAGCTCCCCAGGGCTCTGGCTGAGAAACAGCTCACTGGGCCATGGATTGCTCCTGGCAGGAGCCCGGCTGGGGCTGAGTGTACAGCAAATGGAGGAGGGCTGTCTTCCAGGGCTGCAGAGATGCTCAAATCCCAAGGGATGCTGGATATGGCCTCTCCAGGGAAGCAGGAGCTGCTTGCCTCTGCCCTAGGCTGCCGGGGTAGCAGGGAGAGCTGCAGGGCATGGTCAGGGGATGATGGGTGGAAATATCACCCTTGACACATGCTTGGGTATTCCATACCTACAGGGTGGTGGAGAGGTCATCAACTGTCTTCTGTACCATAGGGTGGGTGGGAGGTCATGTCATCCCCCTGCCCCTCCTTCAGGGCACAAGGGGTGCTGAGGAGGGTTCCACACACCCCAGCACAGGCCCAGGTGTGCTCATCACCACAATTTCCTTTGCAGCTCCCTGTGAGTATGAGGGGAAGCAGTTCTCCCTTGGGGAGTCATGGCTGAGCACCAACTGCCTGCTCTGTACCTGCCTGCACCCCGTTGGCGTGGGCTGCTGCGAGACGTGAGTCAGGGGACCAGGGGTGCTGGGGTGGGATACTGCAGTCATGCTGTCCTGCCATGGTATCTCTGTGTCTGAGCCTGGTGGGTGTAAATGTGGGGTGCCAGGCCCTGGGGAACAAGGGGCAGAGGTGGGCAGGAACCCATTGAAGTGCTGAGGGTGGTGGTGGTGTGACTGGGCACACAAAGGAGGGGTCAGGGGTGTTGCAGCACAATGAGATACCCAGGAGCTATGGGGGAGCTGACAGTGCCTTCTCCTGCAGTACCCAGCACCCCATTGACTTCCCTGACTGGTGTGAAGCCCACTATGACTCACAGACATGCCAGATCTCGGTGGTACAGAAGGCCAACCCCAGCCTGCCCTGTGTGAAGAGCCTGGAGCACGAGTGGGGCTCACCTGGCACCCCCGAACCACTCATCAACAAGGTGCTGGGTGCAAGGTTGAGCAGATAAAGGCTCAGCAGCACCCTGTGCCCCCCTGGCATCACCCTCCACACCTCCCGCATGCTCCCGACCTGCCCCATCCTGTAGAGACGTCACTGCTGCCACCTTCGAGGGAAACCACTATGCACACACTATGGTACTGAGTTAACATTTACACCCTACCGCTGCCATGGTACGGCTTTGCTTCTGCCTTCAGCTCCCTGAACAGAAACAGGGACCCCTCCCTGAGAGATGCTCTGCATCCTATGGGATCTCCTCCCAGGTGGGCAGGAAACTTCCAGCTACTAAAGAAAGGGCTACAGGACCAAACACAGCCTTGTGCTGTACTCCCGCATTTAGCCTCAAGCTAAGCAGCTCCTTCCTCCCTCCCAGACCTCTGTCCCCTGCACAGCAGCCACTGGGAGCTCACTGGGGAGCACTGTGTATGCAGGACCCACACACCTCAGCCAGCCCCTTCTCTGCCCCAGAGCATGAGGGGCACAACCCACCTTTGGAACCACTAACACCCCTGCTCCCACAGCTCCCAGGGCTGGAGGGGATCCCCAGCACTGCAGGCCAGCCCTGGGCAACACTGCAACAGAGCCAGCCCAGAGCAGGTGGCAGAGCAGGAGAACCACTAAATGTCTCCAAGGGAGGCTCCATGCCCTGTTGCAGGGAACCCTGCCAAGTTTCAGGGAGCTGAAGTTAATCTACATGTGCCAAGATGGAGCTGGTCATCCTGGCCGCCTGCCCCTGCTGGTGCCATGCCTTGTGCTGTGCAGAGCCTTGTGTAGATGTTTCTGTCCTTGCAATAAAGGTATTAAACAAAGAGGATGTCTCTAGCCTTTTGACTGTTGTGCAAGGTGGGCTGTGTCCATCACTGGGAATGGAACAGGAAGAAGGCTCCTGGGAAGGATGAGTTTTGCACATCCGAATTTTTATTAGACTTTCATTAATAGAGAAAAACTATGGAAGGTTTGGTAGAAATGGGCAGCTGGGGGTTGAGCAGGGAGACCTCCAGAGCACAGCACACATTCACTCCAGCTCCCTAAGGATCCCAAGACCAGCAGGATACCTTCACACCCAGAAGGGTGGGCAGAGAACAGCTTGTTGTGGATCACCACTATGGTGCTGCCACAGCACATGGCCACAGGGATGCAGGACACCAGCACCTGCTGACAGCACAAGCCAGCCTGCCAGGACCTGCCTTCTCTGGGTGAGGGTAGGGTTGCGTGTACAGGACATCCCATGAAGGCAGGATGTGTGCTGGGGCAGGAAGCAGGATCCCACCCAGCCCATGCGGACAGACCTCTGCTTGAGGGGTCTCTCTGTAGGGGCATAGCCTTCACATGAGGCTGGTATGAGGCTTCACTGGAAAAGCTCCCCTCTCCTTTCCCTGGGCTAATTCTTTCCCTCTTGAAAGCCCCTCATGGGGTAAAGGCACGTCAGGCTGTTCTCTGGACAGCATATTTCTTTTTGGTGAGTGCTGGGACTCGCACCTTCCCCCAGGCAGAGAGGATCCAGCTCCCAGCCAAGGGCTGCAGCACAAGATACCACAGCAAGCACAGTGCTCCTCCACCTGCAAGCAGGACAGACTTGCCTGGTGACTGCAGATGAAGGGGACATTGGGATGTGCGTCCTGCAGCACACTGGTGACAGTCCTGCCTGCCATTCCCACCGACAGCACACGCTTTAGCACCACAGGCCCTACCAGCTCTCCCCACTTCAGATAGTGATGGAATTAGTGCTGGAGAACTGAGATACATACGAAGCCAGGATGGGGTTGGTGGGAAGGACTTTGATGGGCAAGTCCCAGCTGAAAGTGTCCACTTCCATCTGCTCCACCCCAGTCCAGGTGATGGCCTCTGACTGGTTCCCACGAACCAAGCAGTTCCCTGCCGACTCACCAGAGGTCACAAACTCAAAGTGCAGCCTCCACTTCAGGGACACTGTGGGCAAAACAAGGGGTCAGCAAACAACACCACAAGGGACAGGGGCAGCAGCTGCCTCAGTGCTGTGTCCTGGCAAGGGGACACACAAATAAACCTGCTCCTTCCCACAGGGCACAGTCCTCCTATGGGGACAAGCAAGAGGGGGTTCCTTATGTGGTGCCACTAACCAATGTTGGTGGTGAATCCTGGGGTAGAGCTGAGTGGGATGGGCAGGCTGAAGCTGCTCTGGGCTGTGTGCAGGCAGGCCTCCTGATGACGGGCATGTGTGCTGAAGGACACGGGCTGCCCGCGCCGGCGCTGGAACTCCTCCTGGATGCTCTCCTCTGTCTGCAGGCTCACTGAGAACTGCAGGGCAATCACAGAATCATACAATAATTTGGTTTGGAAAGGACCTTAAGTTTGAACCCATTACCCCTTGTCCTGTCACTACAGTCCCTAATGGAAAGTCCCTCCCCAGCAGCCCTGTAGGTCCCCTTCAGATACTGGAAGGCTGCTAGGAGGTCTCCATGCAGCCTTCTCTTCCCCAGGCTGAACAGCCCCAACTTTCTCAGCCTGTCTTCATATGGGAGATGCTCCATTCCCCTGATCATCCTCGTGGCCTCCTTTGGACTTGTTCCAACAGCTCCATGACTTTTTTATGTTGAGAACACCAGAACTGCACACAATGCTCCAAGTGAGGTCTCACGAGAGCAGAGGGGCAGGATCACCTCCTTCAACCTGCTGGTCACGCTCCTTTGGATGCAGCCCAGGATACAGTTTGCTTTCTGGGCTGCAAGCGCACACTGAATCCGGCTCATGCTCAGTTTCCCATCAACCAACACCCCCAAGTCCTTCACCAAAGGTTGCTTACTCCCACAATCTCACACAACCCTGGTGCAAAGCCCCAGGACCTGCATTTCCCAAACGACCTCAGAATTGTAGCCCTTTTCCTCCTTATATCCCAAGGGGACCTGAGCTAAGTCCCACTAGAAACCCCACAACAGCCCAGTGCCACCCCAATCCCTACTTCATCTTCCTCCTGCTTCTCCCCACAGTGACCCCGAAGCCTGCACTGACCTGCAGACATGGGATGTCTCCTTCTGAGAAGCTGAAGGTCCCAATGACATCTTCTCCGATCTTATACACGGTCTTAAAGATGCAGAACGTCCCCACCTTGCCACGAGTGTTGCTGATGTTATACAGGTCTGTGGAGCAAGAAGGGGGCAAGAAGAGAGTTGGGGCAGGAGAAGGATCTACTCCATACACGGCTCTGGGTTAATTACAGAGCACAGCAGATGTGACCCCTGCCCCCTGTTTGGGTGTGAAGGACAGACCCCACAGGCAGCATTCCCATTGGGAAATGCCTGCAGCAGCTGCAATATGCTTGGAAAAGGGTCTCTTTGGCTGAAGTAGGAACAGTGTGTGACTGGCTGGGAAGAGCCAGGGAAGAAACTGTGACCCAGGCAGGACCTAATGGAGCTGCTCCAAAGCCCCAGTCAGAGTTTCGCTTTGCCAGCAAGAGTTCTGCTGCAAGCCCTGAGGTATGCTTCATGCCCAGGTTAGGACAGCAAGTTCAAGAAGGGGATGTGACCTACGCAGGCTGCGTCGGGAGGTGGCCACCATGAGCAGCTCTGTTGCCAGGTCTGCCAAGCGAGAGTCTTTCTTCAAGCCCTCCTCTGCCTCCAGGAAGGGGTTTGAGGGTGCAACAGCCTCATCCTGTGGGAACTGATAATCCTTGAGCCCTGGGGAGAAGGTGGGAGTGTTAGAAGTACAGGGTGCAGCGAGACCTGTGCCTGCAGGCAGGGCAGCACATGGCCTTACCGTGCAGCACAAGGACACGGAAGGGTACCCGCAGGAGCTTGATAGGGGAGTTGACACGCTGGCAGCCGATGGTCAGCTTGTACACGTACTTCACCGACTGTCCCCGGAAAGAGGGAGGCCCATCTATGGGCAGCGTCTCGCAGTATGAATCTGCAAGGAGCACAGAGAAGATTGAAAAGTTGCTTTCCAAGGGCAAAAGAAAGCTCCATCACTGTTGCTCACAGGTTCCCTGCACCAAGGGTTAGCACCAGCAATGGTGCTGAACTACACAGTGCCTGGTGCTTTCTGTTGTCTCCTTTTTCCAACAGCATGCCAAGTGCTTCCCTGCACCAGCGCACCGCTCCTCACATCACATGCACCATCATCCAGATGTTGCTTCCAGCACACAGAACCACACAAACCAATTCTTCTGCCTCAAAAGAATGTGAAAGATGTAAAATCCAGGAACTCAAACACATGAGAGCTAAACTTGTTCATCACGAGTTCAACCTGAATTTGCCTCTGCTCACTTCCTTCGCACATCGCTTCCCCAACGTGGTCACACACTGCAGCCTCCTCCGGGCTCTGCTCCATGTGGCAGAGAGGTGCTGATCAATACCTCATGCCTCTTTTGATACTGGCTTTATACAAAACCCAAACTCAGCAACAAAAATTAGCTTCTTCCTGTGTTTTCCTCTGAAGCACTAGATCTAAACGGCCAAGAAACAAATCAAGAGACCTTCACAACAAGTCGTGGTACATCCCACTTGACAGACTGATGACTTGGACCACAAAGCCTCTGTCTCCAAGACCTCTTGTGATGCTGGGGCTTGGCTTAGACCACATTCAGCCCCCTCAAAGCCCCCTGGCCACCACAAAAACCCCAACACTTCTTGACACAGCGTGAACACTTCTGCAGCTTTTCCAAACCACACACTGTGTAATAAGAAAGGCGCAAACAGTGAACTGTGGGAAGTCTCCACCTCTCTGGCTTGCCCACCGTAACACAGATACACCCTGCCAGAGGAAGGGCAGCATCCTGCTGTGAAACCACAGATCCTTCCCCACCTCTGGCACATCCTAAACATTGAGGCTTAGATTAAAAGCTAGAGTTACATTTTAAAATATAACTTCTAGATGTAAAATAGCAGGACTGGAAGGAAGAAAAAAGCCCATGCTAGTCTGTAGCATCCACAGGCTGTCACACCTTAAAACACAAGCCTGTCCTCCTGGACCAGGGTGCAGATCAAGCCAACAACTGTCCTGACAGGCAGGAAAATCAAAATATTTCCGAGGAAGGAACCAGACTGCTTTCAACCCCCTGTACCAAGCTTAAAAGAGTGCTCACAAAGACCTTCATGCCCAGTGAGGATATTCTGAGCAGAGACCACTGCTGCCCAAGGAAGATGAGTGGCTTGCTACATGGTACAGGAATGCCAAGACTCAGGAAGTCCCAACTTCTGTGCATATTCCAGAAGGAAGCACATTCCTGAAGCTATGGACGACTTCCCTACCCACCCACTGTACCCTCTGGCTGTGCTCCCAGCTGTGTCCAGGCTGCTTCCATTTCCTCTCCTCTCTGTGATCTACTAAATATTTAAAGGTATTACAAAACCAGAGAGGAGGCAGAAAACAGCCACAGAAATTGAAGGCTTCAGAAAACGTTTGATGGTGACATATCTAAAGAACTCAGCCTGTGCATCGTGTCAAAGGGATGGCAGATGAGTCAACTTCAATATACAGGCACTGTAACAAGGGGAAGATATTGGGGAATAAGCTGGTCAGCAACTGAAAACAAGGCCTTTTATCAAGAGACGGCCTGATCTCATTGTATGTGCCAGCTCTGGCTACAGTTTAATAACATAGTGCGATGCTGAAGCAGAATTAGCATTTCTTGGGTTGGTTTTACTATTTTCTTCTTTTATTTTTTGCCTTTGCAAACTGCGCAGCAAAAGTCAAAACTTCTGAAAAACAGGAAATGAAGAATTAAGATACACACCCACACAGCCTTAACTCTGCCTCCACGGAGCTGGCAGGAGCCCCCAGGAATGCTGTGCAGGCGTGCCAGATGCAGTCTCGCGTGAGAGGAACAGCTCCACAGGCTGACAGGATTGGTGTGAGTAGCTTGGCAGACCAGGGCTGTGATATGGGGGTTTCAGCACTGAAAAGCCCAGTGCCACACACTGCAGCATCCCACAGCCAAGGGGAAGGGCTGTAACATACAGCCAAGGAAGCTCAAAGTGTTGAAGAGTTTGTGTCCTTTCTATGGAGGGACATCCAAGTGCAAGGCAGATGCAAGCTGCTTGTGCCAGTGTCACACACACAGAGTACACCACCACTGGGAAGGAAAGGACAGAGTATCACCAGCTTAGCTGTGGGCTGAACAGCTTTTGCCTGCAAATCCAGCACACAAGGAAAGACTTTCAATCCATCCCAGCCACCTTGAGGTGGGACTGTAGTCACCAGTCTGCTCTCCCAGAACACTGGTGAGCCAGCCTGAGACACACCAGGAAAAGGGGCTTCCTCCTGCTTCTGGGGAATGGGGGCTCCAGCCCCACACTGGCAGCAGCAAGGAGCACAAGAGAATCCCAGTGAGCCTCAGGCCAGCTGAGATACTTGCCACCTTTCATCCCCTCCTTGGTACAGCCACTTTCAGAAAGCACAGCAGACCTTGTCTGCAAAGTGCCAGGGCCAGCTCTCTTCCCCAGCATGCTGCTGTACAGTATTAAGTAACTAAACCTGCTCAATCTGCTTTGTAGTTTAGGAGACAAGGACCCAGACAGCACGCCCAACTCCACTCACCACCTACCCAAGCCTGACTGCTTTCATCCTGCTCAGCTTTCCCTCCAGTCAGAGCACTTCAAGCCTAAAAAGGCAGGAGAACCCAGCTTCACCACCAGTATGTCACAGCCTGCAGTTTCTTGGTCTCACTTGCAACTTTGTTCTTACCTCCCTAGAGCTCAATGCTCCAGCGGAAACCCTCCACCACAAGCACTGCCTCTCTGCTCACTTTGCTCTATGACTTGAGATGTCTCCATCAACCATTCCCTACGGATGGCTGATGCAGCAGATCCCTAGGACAACCTGAGGCAGCTCTCCATGTGCAGCCTGCAATGCTCAACTGTTACACTGGAGGCTGCTGGAATGCAAAGGAGATGCCAGCCACATAAACTGACAGGTTGGGTCATGCAGTCACTGACCAAGACACAAAAACACATCCTTGTATTTTCACCACTGTCTGCTCAGGTAGAAGCAGTTGCCTGGAACAACAAAAATGAGTGGCTGCAAGTTCCTTGTGAAAAGGATGAAAATTTCTCTAAACAGCAAAAGGGAAAGCAGTAATGAAGGAGAGCTTAAAAGGGACCCACTGGAAGGACACCACTGGAGGGCTTTGAGCAGAGAAGAAGTGCTCACTTTTACAGCAGAAAAACTATGAGCAGCAGAAGACTGTGGTCTCCAGGACAGCCACAACCTGAAGAGGAAGCACAGACTTTGAGGAGCCTATATTCCAAGAACACTCCAGTGTGGCTGAAGAAATAAAGGCGAGGAAGCACAGGGGTGTGTAAATGTTCCTTCAGCTGCAGCCAGGTATTTCAAAACATTTTATGCCTCACAGCTACACAACTGACCTGCAGCAAAGGCCTTGGGCCAGGGGCAGGACTGAGGGACATGTTGCTGTATGCAGTGTTCATATGGTGGAGAACAGACTATGGGTGATGCAGCATGCTGTTCCTCAGCGCTCACACTCCCACCAAAGCACCTTGGTTTAGGAAGTACCAGGGTCTGCCACTCGAGCACTCAGGTCTGCAGAGCCAGCTTTGAGAGTGGGGCTCACCACAGTCAAGCAGGGGAAGAGAAGGCAGGACTCACAGGACTTCGACTCCCCGGGATCCAGCCGCAAGTCGCAGAAGAGAATCTTTGGTGGAGTGGACAGGATACACTGACCCCGCTCTCCTGGAAGAGAAAAACCACATTAAAGCTGCCCAGCCTCGGGCTGTGACCAGGACAGCCAGACTGGAATGGGAAGAGGGGAATGGGAGAAGATGGCTGAGCAGGAAAACATCTTAAGCCCCACTCAGATCAGTAGATATTCCCAGAACAGCTGGAGAGACAGCCCTCCAGGCTTTTGCTTCAATCTATTGCCACTTTGATCCCAGTACTAGCAAGCTCCTGCAGCAGCCATTGCCAGGAAATTACACAAGAAAAACAACACAGACTGCCCATTCACTTCTATGCATTCTGCTCTCAAGAGACATGTTATAGACCGTTAAGATTCCTGCTCGCTGAGCTCTCACCATCCCTACCGAGGATTACAGGAGTGGCACTCACCTCTGTTGGGCACAAAGACTGTCTCATTCTCTGCCTGCACATCGTGCTTGCTGCCATCAGAGGGAGGGAGCGCCACCCGGTTCTCGCTGGCATGAAACTGGCAGTGGATCTGGGCACTGGCCCATGCCAGCATCTCACTGGGAGGAGAGAAGAGCAACACTCATGTTTGTGCTTTAAACCTGGATTACAAGAAGCATGAACTGAGAGAAGAGCAGCTCTTTCTGCTCAGCTCCATGTGGGCTGCTAGCCTGGGAGAAAGGACTTGCTTCACCCTCACTGAAGCCACTCTCACGGCCTCACTCCAAACAAGCCCTTGGAGCAAGCTCGAGATGGGGTGCTGACACAAAGCCACTTCCCCTCCATCTGCTGACAGGAGTTTCACCCAAAGCCTGGCTCTGGGCCTGAAGGCTCTTGTTTAGCAGCAATATTTGGAGCCTGGGCCACAATACCTGAGCACAGCACAGACACCCCTGCCCTGGGAAGCCCACTGTACACATGGCAGAAGACAGCCAGCAGTGCAGGTGAGCAGCCACCCCTTCCATGGGGACAGAGGTGAAGTGACCTGTGCAGAAGCTCACAGGGATGCGCAAATATGCTGAGGTCAAGCATCCCAAGCCTTACTCACTGAGTCATCTTTCTCATCACCCACAGCTTGGGACTGGCCACAGAATGCACTCTTGAGAGAACCCCTCTACTCATTATGCATGGGCCAGGCTCGGCAGAGGGATTCTAGAACTGAATCCCAAGTCAGAAGTGACACACAGAGCAGCACTCTGAGGCATTCTGGTAATAACACAACCATCAGGAAAGTGGGCAAATTCAAAAGCAACAAGTACTTGCAACCTGGGGTCAGCTGCCCCTGCCCACAGTACCCACCACTGCAAGCTTGACACTTCCCAGGGCAGGCAGGGCACAGATATGCTTCCTCTCCGCAGCACCGTCCCCCTCAGGAACATCAACTTCTGTTTTTGTCAGGCCAGAGGAGGACACTTTTGGGTCCTCCATAAGGACCTATTTTCTCCTCCTGATGCAAGGGACTTGCTGATGGCTATACTTGACGTAAAGGTGTCATTTTGCCCCTTTTCTGTTCAGCCACAAAAACTGGCATGAAAAACAGCGTCGTATCTTGAACTCTGCTATGACACCAGCAATTCAACAAGATATTTCCCATGGCAGTACTGATACCTCTCAGTTTTGAAAACACTCATCTATTTTATTTCAATAGCAGCACAATTTTTATTTCAGTTAGCCAATGTGTGGTTCCTCTGGTGTTTTCTAACACCATTACCTGATTAGTAAGCACTGACACCAATTCTAGGTGGCACAGGGATTTTTTGTGGCACACGGGTATCTCTTAATGTGACACATCAGAGCAGTTAAATGTCCAGACAAACCAGAGGGAGAGGTTGCTGCATTTGTTTCAGCTGACTAACGATGTGCTATTTGATCTGCTGTATGTGCTGGCTGCCTCTACACAAACACGTGTTGGTTACTCTACCCAGTTACCTCTAACCCCACAACTATCATCCTGTATCTGCAAAAGCATCAGCATGGTTTTTCCATAAGGGCTGCCATAAGATTGTAAGGTATCTGGAAATGTATATGGCAACAGAGTCTTTCTTAAGAGACAACATTCACTAATTTTATATAAGGACCATGTATATATATATTTATATATATTTTAGATAATGTATTCATATAATGAAGATGCTGCAAGGGTTGGAGCAGCTCTGCTCTGGAGACAGGCTGAGAGAGCTGGGCTGGGTCAGCCTGGACAAGAGAAGGCTCCGAGGAGACCTTTTGACAGTCTTACAGTACCTAAATTGGAGCTACAAGAAATCTGGAGAGGGACTACAGGCTACAAGGTCATGTAGGGACAGGACAAAGGGAATGGCTTTAAGCTGACAGAGGGGAGATTTAGATCAGACATTAGGAAGAAGCTGCTCACTATGAGGGTGGTAAGGCTCTGCCACAGGGTGCCCAGAGAAGCTGTGGCTGCCCCATCCCTGACAGTGTTCAAGGCCAGGTTGGACACAGGGGCTTGGAGCAACCTGCTCTAGTGGAAGGTGTCCCTGCCCATGGCGGGGAGTTGGAACTAAATGAGCTTTAAGGTCCCTTCTAACCCAAACCATTCTGCGATTCTACAGGCTCAGCATGATTATATTACCTTCAAATTCAAACACTGTCTTTTGACTCTTTCCCTTCCCCCAGCCCACAGTATTGCCTCACAAAAAACTGCTGGATTGGTTTCATTTTTCTAACCAGACACCCAAACAAAATTTGCATGTCCTTTCCTACCAAACACCTGGCTCCTCCAGCCGACAGGGTGGGGAAGGATCCTGTGCTGGTGCTGAGGTCACTTCCCTTCTCTCTCACCTCCCCCCAGTGGCTTCTCTAGCCCACAAGGGCCATGCTTCATACAGCCTTTGGGCAGTTTCGTTTCTTGAATAGCACCACCAGATTAACTTCCTGGCATTTACTGACTGTCCTTTAGTTCTGTTCCTACACTTGAAATGCGTGCTACTCAGTTCCACCACCTCCTCCACAGCTTCTGACAGCCCCAAAAGCTTCTAGTCCCTGACAGGTCTGTCTGCCTTTTGCAGTGACTGTGCAGTGACTTTATGCAACCCACATTGTGTAAATTGGTATTTGGTGTTGCCACCCATATGACTTTGTCAGTTTTCGCTGCCTGCTTCTTTCTTTTAAAAGACTTTCCAAGTGGCAGTCTTCTGCAGATCAGGCCACATCTGAAGTTCCCAAATGAAGCTTCTGTAACTGCACTGTGAATCTCCAAAACTGCTCCACTTGCAGTTCCACATGTGTCAGAACTAGTCAAAACAGCACTGCCACCATACAAGACAAAACTCTGGAAAGGCAGACATACACCACAGCTGAATGTGAAAGCTGAATTCAGCATGCAAGGTGAACCAGGAAGAAAAAGATGAAAAGGAAGACAATAAACAAAGCAGCCCTACGGCAGTAATACAAGACACCGCTAAAACAATTACGTGTGAAATGTGTGCTGGTGATGAAAAGATGCTGAACCTGACAGGTCTGGGAATGGATGCTTCCCAGGGAGGACTCAAGATGAGAAAGCACTCTCCACCCCTGGGAGAGCCAGGCAGGACCACACACTCAGCGGACATGGGTGCTTTAGGTGACTACCTATGATGTGAAGTCACCACTGTGAGCCAATATAGGAAGCTTCCTTACTGTCACGTTTCTTCAACACCTCTTTCGGGCACAGCAAAGATAAGGGGAGATGCAGCAATCAAATGCTGGGACACAGAAAATGCTGCCACAGAAGACTGCCTTTTTCTGACTATGGGCAGTGCTTGCCCTTTTGCCTGCCAGCTCTGGAGGCAGGCATTGCACTGATGTACCAGCTCAATGCTGGACAGAGAGAGCACCTCCTTCCATAAACATAGGAAAGCATGACGTCTGGATGTTGCTCTGTGAGACTGTCACCCTGGTGTAACTAGATATCCCACTTTGGCAGCCTGTTTGGCTTCATTTTCTGCTGGTAACCCTGTCACCAAGGGCTCACCTGAAGAGCAGTTAAAAACAACTTTAAATGCATAGCTTTTTCTTGAGGGCAAAAAACCAGAATAATTACCTCAGTTTCAGCCCTGAAACAGCAATGGCACAAAGCACTCTTAAGGGAGTACCGCAGGGAGGTAAGCCACCAGTGGCTGAGCTAGCACCATTGTCCACAGCACAGCCATGACTACATCTGGCTGCTCAGGAGGAAGGGAATGCCTTCTCCTCTGGAAGCACCCAGGCAGCTCTGCCACAGAGGCTTCATGCATGGAAAGGCTCACTGGCACAGGCTGCCATACCTGCTGGCAGACGTAGATGAGGCTGATAACGGGTTGGTGAAAGTGATCACACACTCCAGCACCTCCCCTGCCAGGAACACGGGCCCACGGCCCAGCTTGGCCAACACTTCAATCATGGCTTGGACAGCCCTGCTGCACACCTGCCAAGAAATAAAGGAACAGTGGGCATGGAGACAGGGCTAGGTGGTGTAGCAAGGGGGACAGCAAGAGCCAGGCCAGGCATGTGCACACAGGAAGGTCAGGGAAAGCCCCAGCTCTAAACATGAACAGAACACAGACATGTACAGAGGTCAGAGATAGCTCTGGCCTGGCACACACACACACACACACCCCAGTACCCCTCTTCACACGCACAGGGAGGTCAGGGAGAGCTCTGGCCTGGCACACGCATACATACATACACACACATACATACATACGCACACACATACATACGCACACACATACATATGCACATGCACACATACACATGCACACACACATACACACACGCACGTACATACACAGGCACACACACGCATACACACGCACACACATACACACGCACACACATACATACACACACGCATGTACATACACAGGCACACGCATACACACGCATACATACACACATACACACACGCACACACATACACAGGCACACACACACATGCACACATACACACACGTGCACACACACACACATGCACACATACACGCACACATACACACACGCACACGCACACGCACACACACACATGCACACAAGGCAGGAGGGATGGCAGGGACAGCCCCAGCTCTTCACTCATTCACACCCGGGAGCCAAGCACAACCCTGCCCACACACACACCTACACACACAGGGGGCCAGTACATACTAAGGGGCTTTGGGCCAGCCCTGACACCTCAACCCAGGCGGCTCAGCGGCGGCCCCGACAGCCAAAGCACGCACGTAAACACGCACCTGAGGGGCCGCAGACACAGCACCGCACCTTCCCCGCAGCCCCAGGCCGCTCCGGCCGCACTCCCTGCCCCGCACAGAGCCGCCACCGCTCCAGGCCCAGCTTCCCCTCAGCTCTTCCGACCTGCGCGGCGGCGCTCGGGACCCTTTCGGCAGCGTTCGGAGCTCACTCGGCAGTTTTCGGGGAGCGCTCGGCAACTCTCGGCAACTCTCGGGCGCCGCTCAGCAGCGCTCTGCCGGGCGCCCTGGGGATCGCCGGCCGCTCCGGGCGGGGCGGGGCCGGGTTTCCGGACGCGATCGGAGGCGCCGTGCCCCGGGGGCGCGGGCGGACCGGGATCGGGACCGGGGCCGGGGTGGGCGGTGCGGGGCCGGGCGGTGCGCGGTGAAGAGGGCGCGCACGGCGCCCGGGGGGTAGTCATGGCGACGGCGGCCGCGTTGGAGCGGCGGTGCGAGGGGACGGCGATGGCGGCCCCGGCCCCTCTGGAGCGGCTGTATGAGGGGACGGCGCCGGGCCGCGGGGTGGCGGCGGCCGGGTGGCGGCTGTGCCTGGCGCACCGCTTCGAGAAGCCGCGGCAGCCCTACGGTGCAGGAGATGTGTCGTTCCGCGACGTCCTGCGGCACATCGGACTCGGCTTGCGGTACGGGGGGGAGACGGGGAGCGGGCCCTTGCGGAGCCCGTCGGAGCTGCGGCGGTGCCCCGGTGGACAGAGGGCAGAGTACGGCGCATCGCGGAAGGCCCCGGGCTGCCGGCTCCCCTGGCGCCAGCGCTGATGTCGACAGAACCACGCGTACTTAAGGGCTCCCTAAAACCGAGCAGGAGCTGGGAGGGCTTGGGATATGGCTTGGATGGGGCTTTATCCCCATCTGTGCCCTCTGAGGCTCGCTGCCGGTGCCGCATCACGCCGAGCAGTGCGCGGTGCTCAGCTCCTGGCATAAGGCACTTTTCGGCAGATGGAGATTAAGCTCGAGGTTAATTGGGAGCGTTTTGAGAGGCCGTGGCTGTAGGGGGGTCGGGAATGGGGGTTATCCTGGCTCTGCGTTAGGGTGACCTGGAAGCAAGCAGGAGGAACGCGCGTGGGAAACGGCAGTGTCGTGCTAACCTTTAGAGCGGCAGCCCGGCTGCTGGGGGTGTTCGCACACCCGTCACGATGAGCGCTGAAGCCAGTGATGGTGTGATTTATTTCCTGGTCTCTGTCTCCTCCCTCCATTTTCTAAGCTTTTTCTTTTCCCCCTCCCTGCTCGATGTCTTTGGAAGCTGCTGCTTGCAAAGCCCGATAAAGGAGCAGATAGCAGACTGCTTTGGGGTGGCCTGAGACATCCTGGCATGAGCCTGGGCATAAGGGAAGGGAGAGCGTGGGTCATGCATGGGAGATAAATGCTGCTGAAAAGCTGCCACTGCAGGTTGGGATGAGCTGAGCATGTGGGAAAGCGTGAAGTTCTGGTAGGGTGAGCAGTGAAGTGGGGGGGGGGGTGTGTGTGGGTGTGTGATTGCCCCTGCAACAGCTTTAGGGTTCCAGAATGGAATTACCTTGTATTNAGCAGTGAAGTGGGGGGGGGGGGTGTGTGTGTGTGTGATTGCCCCTGCAACAGCTTTAGGGTTCCAGAATGGAATTACCTTGTATTACCCCTGCAGAAACGTTTTAAGATTCAAAAGCAAGAAGCTAAAAGTCAAACTATTGCCTCTTCCCTAACAAATTTAAGAGGTAGTTTGGTTGTCAGCTCCTGACACTTGCACAGAGCAAACCCTCCTTGCAGGGGAGCTCCAGGTTTCTGCAGATGGCTGGTGTGCCCTGGCAGGGGGTCACGGCACGGATCTGGTATAGTTAGGTAATGCACAGACATGTTTTAGTTCCACTGCCAATTTGAAGGGAAAGAAATGCCCTCCAGCTTTGGCAGGGAGCTTGGGAGCTGCAGAACACGAAGGCTCTCTCCTGGTTATTCTGCAGCCCTGGCAGAGCTTGTTAGGAGGCAGCAACTGGGCATCAGCCACCTTTCTCTTGGCTTGCACGATGCTGCAAGAAGCTGGCAGGGGAACAGTTTGCTATTGAGATGGCAGAACAGCTCAGGCAGTGGCTGGCTGTTAATCACAAATGTCTCCTGCTGCATGCTCATAGGAAGCCTGCTTTTTGAGACCCTCTGTCACCTCCTTTGCAAGGAGCTGGGATGCCATGGTGCAACTGTTCTGCTTGGGCACTGGGTTTCCTGTCACCAGAAACCTGCTGGGGAAGCAGCTGGGTTGGTTTCCTGGTGCTAGGTTAACAAGACAAAGAAGTGAAATAATTTCCTTGAGAGAGAGCACGCTGTCAAAACCTCGCCTCAGCAGCCTAAAGCCAGGGCTGTCTCAGCTGGGAGAACAGCAGCTGCAAGCAGATGTAGCTTGGAGATAGTGGCAAGCCCTGGCTGAGGGTTGGTTGTGCAGGACAGGCTTGTTCTTGTGGTGCCCTGGACCTCTGCAGGCAAAATGTCCTTAAACAGACAGACGTGGAAGTGTAGGAATGGGGAGCAGCCTTCAGCCCAGAAAACATCACCCTGATAAGAGTTTGGGGACCTTTGATATGGATGAGTAAAGGTGAACATCCAGTGGTCACGTAGTCAAAGTGCGGTTGTGTTTGGTTGGGGAAGAGTGTGGAGGAGGAGCGGTGTGGTGGAAAACTCTCTCCCCTTTGCTCCTGGGGGTACATGTCTTGGGGAATTAGTGCTCACCTATTGCCCATCACCAGCATCCCACCAGCCACTGGAATAGGACCACTTGGCTGACTTTGCCTTCTCAACACTATGGCATCAGTGCCTCCAAGTACCTAAAGGGAACTACAAGAAATATGGAGAGGGACGTTTTACAAGGGCAGGTAATGACAGAACAAGGGGGAATGGCTTTAAACTTGACAGAGGGAAGATTTACATTAGGCAGTAAGAAGAAGTTTGTCACTATGAGAGTGGTGAGACACTGCACAGGTTGCCCACTGTAGGGCTCCCATGCCCCTGCTTGGCACTAAGGGCCATGTAGCCACCGGTTGGGTCTTGCCTGTCTGTTCGCTGTGGGAAGCTCATCACCTCCATCTGTTCTGGTAGCTGTTTTCCGTATGCTAATTGTCTCCCTGACGAAGTTTTAACTCGAGGCAGTTCATTAGCCAAAGCCAGTCCTTTAAAAGTGCCAAGCCGGAGCCCAGCCCGGCTCCTCTTGCCCGCAGTGCTGCCGGCACACCCAGGCTCAGGTGTGCCCCTGCTTGGGTGTTTCTGGATTCCCAGGCCTTTGGGTAAGGAATTATCTGATGGGCAGTGTTTGGCTGTGCAGCTGGTATGTGAGCAAAGGTGAGTCTGCAGGCAGGCAGCATCACCTCCGGGCCAAGGCTGCCCTGTGCCATCTGCACCTGAGGATGTGGCACTGGCAGGGTGCTCTGTGACCATGGGGTCATAGAAGTGGAAGATCAAGGTTCATGTCCTTGCAGTGTATGGCTTCCCTGGGCTTGTGCTTCTGCTCCCAGACCTTCCTTAGTGAGGACATGCCCTACCAGGTGTGGAGGTGGTGGTCCTTGTGTGCATTACCACTTATAGAATCATAGAATAGTTAGGGTTGGAAAGGACCTTAAGATCATCCAGTTCCGACACCGCTGCCATAAGAAGGGACACCTCACACTAAACCATGTCACCCAAGGCTTCATCCAACCTGGCCTTAAATACTACCAGGGATGGAGCACTCACAACCTCCCTGGGCAACCCATTCCAGTGCCTCACCACCCTCACAGGAAAGAATTTCTTCCTTATTTCCAACCTAAACCTCTCCTGTTTAAGTTTGAACCCATTACCCCTTGTCCTCTCACTACAGTCCCTAATGAAGAGTCCCTCCCCAGCATCCCTATAGGCCCCCTTCAGATACTGGAAAGCTGCTAGGAGGTCTCCACGCAGCCTTCTCTCCTGCAAGCTGAACATCCCCAACTCTCTCAGCCTGTCTTCATATGGAAGATGTTCCAGTCCCCTGATCATCCTCATGGAAAGGCTGGGAGCCCTGTTCTTGAGTATCAGAGTACTCTGTTTTCATGCTGTGCCCTTGCTCTGCCTGCTTATGTCTGCTGACATGGTGCAGATGGATGGCAGGGGCTGCTACCCTGTGTGCCCTAAGACACAGACTCCTGTTGTACATCTCTACAAGAGGGATGTACGAGAGCTCTACAAGAGCTGCAACATATGCTGGTCACATCCTGCCCAGTGACACTGAAGGAACAGTGACGCATGCTTCCATCTCCTTTCATACCTCCCTTTGCCTTACAGATACTTCAGATGGTGGTACAAGAAGACCCGCATAGAGAAGAAATCCGCCTTCATTGACCTCTTGTGTGCCGTTCCTCTGCAGCAGATCTATGGTCAGCCTTCAGTCTGGGCACTGGCGCAGTGCAATGCCCAATGTGCAGGGTGGGCAGGAATTCACATGGTGCTGTCATAGAACTAGAGGGGGGGAAGTGGGACAAGTAGCTTCTGGGCTGTGGGCAGTGGGGTTCCTTGAGCCAGATCCCAGCATGGGGAGCATTGGGGTGCTGATTTCTGGTGTCTTTCTTTGGCAGGGTGCCCGCTGGGTGGGATTGGAGGAGGCACCATCACCCGTGGCTGGCGGGGAGAGTTCTGCCGCTGGCAGCTGAACCCTGGCATTTACCACTATGGGACTGTCATCACTGATCAGGTGGGTGCAGCAAGGGATGCATTGGGTGGTTGAAGCATCTGCTGTCTGCTTCATCTCACCCTTTCACATGCATCTCTCTTCCCCAGTTCACGGTGTGCCTGCGTTGCAAGGGGCAGACGGTTTACCAGCAGGTCTTGTCCATAGAGAAACCCAGCACTCTGCAGAGCTGGAACTGGGGGTACTGTGGCCACTACGCTTTCTACCATGCCCTGTACCCTCGTGCCTGGATGGTCTATGAGCTCCCGGGGCAAAACGTGGTGCTCACTTGCCGCCAGGTCTCTCCCGTCATCCCCCATGACTATAAGGTAAGGAGGTGGTGGCTCTGTGCAGGGTGCAATCCATTTCATGGGAGCACCAGGTCACACAGCACTGCTGCAGCATGGCTTTCATGAAGCAGGTTGGCTGGGATGTGGCAGGGCTGCCTGCATGGGAATGGGAAACCCTGGAGAGGAGAAGGCTCTGGGGGCCTTAAAAGAGTCTTAGAGTCTGTAAAGGTGGCTACAGGAAATCTGAAGAGGGATGTTTTACAAGGGCATGCAGTGACAAGACAAGGGGAATGACTTTAACCTGACAAAAGGAAGATTTAAGATTAGACATCAGGAAGAAGCTGCTCACTATGAGGGTGCTGAGGCACTAGCACAGGGTGCCCAGAGAAGCTGTGGCTGCCCCATCCCTGGCAGTGTTCAAGGCCAGGTTGGACACAGGGGCTTCAAGCAACCTGCTCTAGTGGAAGGTGTCCCTGCCCATGGCAGGGGTTGGAACTGGATGAACTTTAAGGGCCCTTCCAACCCAAACCATTCTGTGATTGCCACAGCAGGGACAGGACTGTGCTGTGTGACGCTTGATGTGTCATGTTTTGGTAGCAGAGGCTTGGAGTGGTGAGGTTTTGACCCGTGAATGTTGCTTGTTTATCAGGGGATGCTGCAATAGCGGAGTTCCTTGTCCTTCCTGCCCAGCTCAGCATTACCTGAAGACAACCAGGCTTCCCACCTTGTTAATGTTCTTTCCCAGCCTGGTCTCTGCTGCCCTAAGGCCCTGTCCTAGTGCCAGCTGCCAGTGGAACCCTGGAGAGCTTTTCCCCTCCTGGAGTAGCTGGTGTTGAAAGGGTTATCCCTGTTTCCTTACACTTATCTCTGGCAGATGCTTTTTCCCCTCTGACCTGTGCTTTGAATCTTTGTACTGCCTGTTTCCTGCCTTTGGTTTTTTCCTCTGACCATCCCAGCTCCCATCCACCTGGAAAGGCAGGTCCAGAGCTGTGACCTTCCTGCCCAGAGGATCTTGTGATAGCGCTTTGGGAAGCCCTCAGCCTGTACTCATGGGTTGGTTTGTCAGCTGGTTGTTCCAGAGAGTGCTTTAGCCGGCTTTTGCCTATTGTGCCCAAGGGAAGAGCTGCTTATTAGCAGGGCTTTCCCAGCTGGGGTTCCCCAACACTTCCCTGTACTCTCAGGCAGGAGGAACCCCCACAGCAATGTGGGAGCTGGGGATGGCAGCAAGGGATGCCTTGACACTCCTGCTCATTCCCAGCCCCAGGCAAGGGTGGGAAGCTGTGCTGTTGACATGCCTGACCTTCCTCTTACCCCAGCAAAGCACGTGAGCCTGTATCAACCTGTTTGGGAAATGAGCAGTGAGACACCTATCTGAGCACTGAACGCTGCTTTCCATCTGTGTATTGCCCCATGTGGGTCTTGCTAGCCCAGGGCTTGTGATTCGGGTTTTGTATATCCTGCACCTGCCATTCCTCTGTTCCTATTACTGCTCCCCATCTTGGCAATGGGCTCTGAGACTGAGTTGTTCCTTGCTGTATCCCATGTGGTCTCTCAGGTAGTCGGAGAAGTGATGCTCCAGCAGTTAACCATGGAGCACCAGCCCTGTTCACTGCCTTGTCTGTCCCTGCCAGGACTCCAGCCTGCCAGTGGGAGTCTTCATCTGGGAGGTGGAGAATGGGAGGGATGAGGATGTGGACGTCTCCATCATGTTCAGCATGCAGAATGGCATGGGAGCGAAGCAGGACAAGAGCGGAGGGCACTGGAATGAGCCCTTCGCCCTCGAGAAGGAGGGTGAGCGGGTTGCTGGTGTCCTGCTGCACCACTGCACACGTGTGAACCCCTTCACCCTCGCCATCTCTGCCCGGGAGAAGGTAAAGGGCTGGCACTGGTGGTGTGGCTCCTGCTGGGGGGGGTTGTATAGTCCTGCTGAAAGTGGGGGGCTGGTGAGGGATGGGTGTGCAATGGGTTGGGTTTGGCACCCATCCTCAGTGCTTGACCACTGGAGCAGGAGCGGGGACATGATGTTCCTGAGGGTGTCCTCTTTGTGGGTGGGTGCCAGGAGAGATGTAGGGAAGATCTAAGACTGGACATTAGAAAGAAGCTCTTCCCTGTGAGGGTGCTGAGACACTGACACAGGGTGCCCAGAGAAGCTTCCCTGTAGGTGAAGCTTGTAGGGTGGGTAGGTTTGGAGTTAGCATTGCTGGGCAGCATGTGGGGAGTGAGTGTGGTGTCCCAGTGTTGTTGGAGGCGACAGATGTGCATCTGCCCCTCAGAAGTACCACTCCCTGATGATGTTCTTCTCTTCCACAGCCTGGCACAGGAGTCACACACCTCACGGCATTCAATCCTGCGGGATTGGGTAGAGAGGTGTGGCAGGACCTCCTGCATGATGGCAAGCTGGAGTCACCCCCCGGTGAGTCCCTCTGTCCCCTATGGGGTGGGTGGAGGGGGAATAGGGGAAATGGATGGCCACACTGGTCACAGGGAGCCCAAGCAAGGATGGATTTCCCCCTCCCCCATCCACAAAAAGCTCTTAGTTACACTGTTGCTCATTCCCAGCCTTAGGCTGTATCCAGATTTCCCATAGCTTGCCATGCTACCATTGTTGTGGTTCCCCAAAGCCGTTTGCACCACTCTGGGGCTATGTTAGTTGCACATGCCAGTGTTTTGGTAGTTTGTGTACTGTAGTCTGCACACTGAGCTGATGTTTCTGCTGAGTAGCCAGGGTGATGCCTGGCTGCCTTCCCTCAGTTCCTGTTGCCACATCTGCAAGCTAGGCCCTGTCAGATTTGTTCTAACAGGCATTTAGCAGTCCTTGGGGTTTGGTGCTGCTACCTCTTGTTACTATATCAGCTCCCTGAAAGCCTCTGGTATTCCCTTGATGCTTCTGCATCATCCTCCATTTTCTGCTTGCTCCCTGGGCAGAAGCCTTGAAGCAGGGTGGCATCTCCTAGCCCTTGCTACTAGCCTCTCATCGTGACCATTTGCCTAATGCCTCTGCCAGCCTTTGAACAAGGACAATGCTGACAAACTAGTGACGCTGGCACTGAGCCTCTGCGAGATTCTTGGAAGCCTAAATTATGTAAATAGGATGTTTACATAAATATTTCCGGAAAACTAAGTTTCCTGCCTAGATGCACTCGGAGTTCTCCAGGCTATTGGAATGTGGTTTTCCATCATGCATGCCAAGCATTATCATAGTAAGAATCTGTGCTTCTGTTAAAATTGTTGCTGTAATGAGTTTACCTGGTACACATGTCAGAGCTAGTGTGTAATTATCCAGCTGCCTCAGGGCTTTCTGTAAACACAGGCACAGTCCAAGCACTATGCAGAAAGCCTGGAAATGATGACTTGTCACTAGAAAGTCACAGCGCCTCTGAGTGCAGCGCAGTTACAAAGTCATGGGATGCTCTATCCCTTCCACTCATGCCTGGTGGCTTTTCCTGCCTGATTTGTTCCTTTGCTTTGATGACTAACTTCTTTTAACCTCTCCGCCCATGGCAGGTATCTTTTTCCTGCTTGCAAAAAGCAGTTACCTCTCACTGCCATCCCTGGAAGTGTTCAAAAAGCATGTAGATGAGGCCCTTAGTGGCATGGTTTAGTGGTGGATTTGGCAGGCCTGGGGGGACAGTTGGACTTGACAACCATGAAGGGCTTTTCCAGCCTGGTTTATTCTATTATTCTATGTAGTAATGTCATACCTTGAGACCCTGGGAATGTACCATCCAGGTTGCAAGGGGATCAAAACATAGAATCATAGAACAGTTAGGGTTGGAAAGGACCTTAGTTCCAACCCCCTGCCATAGGCAGGGACACCTCACACTAGTCTCATTCTCATTGGAATGTACGGGAACATCAGTTAACCCCATCTTCATAGGGCTTCCTTGATTGCTTATGGATACGTTTTACTGCTGTTTCTCTCCTGTCAGGTAAGAGCAGCCTGACAGAGAAGGGGGAGCTGACAGCAGCAGCGGTGTGTGCCAGCTGCACAGTGCCTGCCTGGGGACACAGGACACTGGAGATGGCCCTGGCTTGGGACATGCCCTGCATTCACTTCGGCTCCAAGGAGAAGCTGCACCTCAGGTGGGTTGATTCTGTCCCTAAGCCTCCTTTTTCCTGCCTCTGGGTTTGAGTGCCACCTGAGTGCTACAGTGCCTCTGGGGAGTTTTGTGCCACCCATCCACTGCCAGCTCACAGAAGGGACCTTCTGCCCAGCCCCTGTTCCCCACTGCCCCTGTACTGGCTGTCACATTTGATAAGAAAATGAACATGAGCTGACTGCAGTGTGCGCTAACAGCCCAGAAAGCAACTGTATCCTGGGCTGCATCCAAAGGAGCATGACCAACAGGTCGAGGGAGGCGATCCTACCCCTCTACTCTGCTCTCGTGAGACCTCACCTGGAGCATTGTGTGCAGTTCTGGTGTCCTCAACAGAAAAAGAACATGGAGCTGTTGGAACAAGTCCAGAGGAGGCCACGAGGATGATCAGGGGAATGGAGCATCCCTCATACTAGAACAGGCTGAGAAAGTTGGGGCTGTTCAGCCTGGAGAAGAGAGGGCTGCATGGAGACCTCATAGCAGCCTTCCAGTATCTGAAGGGGGCCTATAGGGATGCTGGGGAGGAGCTCTTCATTAGGGACTGTAGTGACAGGACAAGGGGTAATGGGTTCAAACTTAAACAGGAGAGGTTTAGATTGGATATAAGGGAGAAATTCTTTCCTGTGAGGGTGGTGAGGCACTGGAATGGGTTGCCCAGGGAGGTTGTGAGTGCTCCATCCCTGGCAGTGTTTAAGGCCAGGTTGGACAGAGCCTTGGGTGGCATCGTTTAGTGTGAGGTGTCCCTGCTTATGGCAGGGGGGTTGGAACTGGATGATCTTAAGGTCCTTTCCAACCCTAACTATTACATGATTCTATGAGTATCCTGGTGTTCAGTGCAGCGCCTCTCCTGTGGCAGGGTGGGTTCTTCCCAGCCTGATCCCATGGCATACTCACCAACCCCTGTTTGTAGGCGCTACACCCGGTTTTTTGGCAGTGAAGGCAATGCTGCTCCTGCTCTCTCNCATGATTCTATGAGTATCCTGGTGTTCAGTGCAGCGCCTCTCCTGTGGCAGGGTGGGTTCTTCCCAGCCTGATCCCATGGCATACTCACCAACCCCTGTTTGTAGGCGCTACACCCGGTTTTTTGGCAGTGAAGGCAATGCTGCTCCTGCTCTCTCACACTATGCCCTGACACACTACAAGGAATGGGAGAGGAAGATCGAAGCGTGGCAGAATCCCATCCTGGAGAACAGGTAGGGTGGATGAGAGCACCTTCCCAATGCCCTAATGGGACTGGTGAGAGCAGAAGCATCACCCCCTCATCCACTGTGGCTGAGTTTCCCTCTTTCCTGCAGCCAACTGCCGTCCTGGTACAAGTCTGCCCTCTTCAACGAGCTGTACTTCCTGACGGACGGGGGGACCATCTGGGTGGAACTGCCCCCAGACTGCTGTGACGAGGACCTGAGGGGCCAGGCGGCTGCTGGCATCTCCCACCTCCTCCCTGTGCTGCGGGAGTACGGAAGGTTTGCTTATTTGGAAGGTAACTTGCAGGGACTCAATGGATGGTCCCAACTCCACCTCTCTCCCTGTTGGTGTCGCCAGGCGTTCTTAACCTGCTGTAGGGATGCTTTTCACACTATGATAGGGAGAGGACAGCACTTCTTCCAGCAAAATCCCTTGAAGGACCAAGCCGTGTAGGATACAGCATGAAGTCTTGTCCAGACCCACTGTATATAGGGAATAAAACCCCTCTTCTAACAAGAGCCTCCGCTGTACTGGGAAAGAGCCCACCCTCCTGGGACATGTGGAAAGGAGTACCTGCCCCTCCTTTCCTCTCCCTGTGGCAGGTTTCCCATCTCTCACCATCTCCCTGCTCCTTCCAGGTCAGGAGTACCGGATGTACAACACCTATGATGTCCACTTCTACGCCTCCTTTGCTCTTGTCATGCTGTGGCCCAAGCTGCAGATCAGCCTGCAGTATGACATTGGTGAGTGACCCACAAGACTCTGGCTTTGTGCCTGCTGATGTCTTCACCTAGAAAGGAGATGGAGGATCTGAGGCTGCATCTGCCATAGAAATCTGTGCTGTGGAGTCAGCACCCTCCTCCAGCTCCTTCGTAGGTGAAGTGCTGGGCCCAGCACTGGCAAACCCACAATGTTTCTGCCTCAGTGTCTCTCTGCCCACCAGTGAGATGCCTTCTTGCTGCACATGGGGTGCACAGGATGAATCCATGGTCTTATCAGCTCTTTCTATGCCCCTTGCAGAGTAGAACCATGGATATGTTTACAGACCCCGATGCTTTGGGTGGTCTTGGAAGCTGCTTGGTGGTGGCACAACCAGTGGAGGAGCACAGCTCTTTGCTGGGCTATGAAAGGACTGAACCCACTGGGCTTCCCTCCCAGCCCTGGGTGCTGCCACCACCTTGCTGAAGGGTGTGGTGACAGTTGCATGTCACGTGCTGAGAGGAGACTGGGGGCAGCCTGGTGTCCTCTCAGCCTTTTGCAAAGGGCTGGGATCTTACGCACTTGATCCTGCCCCAAAAAGCAGCCTGGCATGCTGGTGCCGGTGACCCTGCCAGTGCTTGGAGCTTGCTGCAGCACCTCCTGCCTTTCTAATGTCTCTGTGTCCCCTCCAGCTGTCACAGTGATGAATGAGGATGTCCAGCTCCGCCAGTATTTGATGTGTGGTCAGACAGCCCAGGTGAAGCTGAAGAATGTAGTGCCACATGACATTGGGGACCCAGGTGAGGGGTATGGATAGAGCTGTTGGGGTTTGGGGCTGCTCATGGAGCTCTCTTGGGTATTTATCTCCCAATCTGGTCAAAAGAGGTGTAGTGCATGGAATACAGTTTGGGAATGACAAGCTAGAGTGGTTTGGGGTGGTGGTGAAGAACATGCTGCGTGGAGCTCATACAAGAGACATGGGGCAGAAGCAGTAGCAAGAAGGCTGCTCTTGACAGAGATGGCACAAGATACAACATGTTATTTTAGTGCTCATGTATCACAGCACCCTTGGGACCTTGCTTCTCAGCATGCGAGGTGACATTCATTGCTTACTGCCCTGCTGCATCTGCTCTGTCCCTGCTTAGGTGATGAGCCATGGCAGCGTGTCAATGCTTACCTGATGCATGACACTGCTGACTGGAAGGACCTCAACCTGAAGTTCGTGCTGCAGGTGTACCGTGACTACTACCTGACACATGACTCCGTGTACCTGCAGGACATGTGGCCAGTCTGCCAGGTATGGGGGCGAGATTACACTGTGGAGCATACCCCTTCCACACTTCCCTTGGGAGCCATGTGGCATCCTGAGAGGATGGATGCTCCTGAGCAGAGTGTGAGGGGCTGCCAGGATTCAGAGGCTATGTGACCATCTCCTGCCTTCTTCTGCAGGCTGTGATGGAGTCAGAGCTGAAGTTTGACACTGATAATGATGGGCTCATTGAAAACAGTGGGTTTGCGGACCAGACGTATGACGCATGGGTGGTAAATGGAGCCAGGTGAGCAACAGAGCCAGATGGAAGGCTGGAGATAGAACTTATGGGTTGGGAAGGTACCTCAGAGCTGGGACTGTGGGCCCCATATAATCTGGGAGCTCTGTGCAACCTATGGGGTGGCACAGGTTGCTGACGGTTCTCTCCTTTGGCTCTGGCAGTGCCTACTGTGGTGGGCTGTGGCTGGCAGCAGTCTGCATGATGTGCAAGATGGCAGAGGTGCTCGGGGATGCCAAGATCCAGCAGAAATACATGGACATCCTGAACAAGGGCAAGGAGGCATTTGAGAGGAAGCTCTGGAATGGTGAGCCTTTGCCAGTAGGGAACCACATTCACTCTCCATGCATCCCTTGGGAAGGGGGTGACTGCTTGGGTAAGAAAGCCTTGCAGGGGGTGGGAGGAAGGGAAATGCCATGCCTGCAAGTGGAGGGGAGGGAGCAGGTAACAGAGAGGGAACAGAAAGGTTATGATGGTCTGGAAAAAGAGACCATTCTGGAAAAAACTGTTCTCCTGCCTCACAAAGAGAAGTGTAGGGGCAGCACACATGAGCTGAGGTGCCAAAGTATTGAGTTTAAACTGCTTCCTGCCTTTTCCAGGAAAATACTACAACTATGACAGCAGTGGGAGTGACGCTTCCAACAGCATCATGTCAGACCAGTGTGCTGGGCAGTGGTTTCTTGGGGCTTGTGGCCTGGACCAAGGGGAATTTGAGGTAAGAGAAGGGGTGTCCTGGCTGGGATGAGAAGGGACCTGCAGTAGCAGGGCTGGCATGTGGGGTGGGTTATATGTTACAGATTGGTGCAGGGGTCTCCATCCAGATGTGTGCATCCAACAGCCTCCACCAAAGCACACATCGGTGCACCCTGCCTTAAGCCAAATCTGCTCATGGAAAGGAAGGTCCCACTGTGGTTTGCTCTTGGCAAGGGGCTGTTTGTTTAAAAACAGGAGGAAAAAGTGTATGAAACTTCCTTTATGTTACTTGCTGCCCAGTTTAGATTCTTAAATTATCCTAGAGAACTAAGACTTATTTGGGTCCCTGAAGTCTGTTGCTCTTCATTTGGAAGAGGAGACTTGGCTGAAGGCTTCTCTTGTCTGATGGGCTAACAAGAGCAGCTGCTAGTGCTGCAACAGCTGGAACAGAGCTGGGAAGTGCATTTAGCCTAGTGTGGGTCCCTAGAGCACGGGAATTGAGGCTGTGCCTGCGGTTACAGGCAGAACCTGTCCCAGAGCCCATGCAGTAATACCCAAACATCCCTCTCGGGGGCAAACATTGAACTTGCTTCAATACTAAGATCTCGCTTCGCCTTTCCATAGCCTCAACACTGTTGTTAACTGAAGGTGGCACTGTTTCTCTGCTGCCTGGTGAGCTTTGAGTTCACTGGAGGTGGGACTGGTAAACTACTCTCTCTTCTGTTACCATGGCTATCGAGGGCCTTTTTCCTATGTATTTTGATATCTTGCTTGGCTGGCAACTGCTCCTGGTAGTAACCTTATTAATGCACTCTTGATGCGTGTACAATTCTAATGAGATACAAAATAAGAAAAGCCAGTTTCTGCCAGAGATAGCTGCTTCACACCAACCCCTTCTGCTGATTCTTGCTCCTCAGCAGCACATGGGCTTAGGTGGAGAGAAATCAGATCAGGTGAACTTGGATAACCTAGTCTGAACTTGTCCTTTCCAGCTATAACCATTCTATAATTACCTCCAGAGCCACAACAGGGGAGAAAATGTGTTGGATGCTGGACTTCAGCACAGGTAGAATGGATTTGCTGCCCTTCTTTGGAGCCTATCAGAGCTGTCTGGTTGGACTGCCTAGGTTCCCTTGGCAAGCTCCTGCCTTGTATCATCACACCTTTTCGTCACCCTGGTTCTGGCAGCACCAGAGTGGCAAGAAAGGTGCTTGGGCTGTGCTAATGACCTGGAGCTGCCTGGCTCGTCCTTGCCTTACAGACAGATGTCACAGTAGCTCTGAGACCTTGCTTCTTCTCTTGGTCACACCACAGAGTTCTTCTTGTGTTCTCATTATGTTCTTCTTGTGTTCTCATTATGTTCTTGTTACAGCGTTCTTGTTACGGCTTTCTTGTTGTTAAGTGGGTGTGGGGTGGAGAGGAGCCAGCCCTTTGGTTTCAGCATCACTGAATCTTCAACCTTCCTTTTCTCACCAAGGAAGTGACTTTTGCTGCACTGACACTTCCTAATTTTACTCCCAGGAATGAAAGCCGTGCAGAAAGTGTATTTAAATTCAGTTGTGCACAGAGGCTTTTTGACTTAATGCAGTCCTGGCTGTGTTACTGTTCCACTGCTTTTTGTTTCACTGTCAGGTGTTTTCATGCTCAGGTCAGGTTGATTTTTGTTTTGTTAAAGTCTGTGGAGTTGTTTTGTTTTCCTCTTTTTGGCAAGAGCTTACTCAGCTTGATATTTCAGTCTGTTCTCATAATTGTTTTGAGCTCTTGGCATTAGTTGAACAACGGCCTTGGTTTTGGTTTTAGTCCCTTATCAGGAAGTGAAGGTTTTTACTTCCTTGTGATAATAGCCTGAAATGGCTGTTTATCCTTCAAGCACTGCTGATGTTTCACAAGACTTAACTTTCATTTGGAATGAAAGTTCCAGATCTCTCCTTCCAGACACAGAAAACCATCAGGTGTCCTGTGCATTTTAGTCTGAGCTCTTCATCTCCTCCTCTCATGTAAAACTCACCTCGGTCCAGACCACAAACACTTGCATCACCGCCTGGTTACAAAATCGGAAGGATTATAGAGTCCTTTTGAAATCATTCAAACCTAAGCCCTGTTTGGTTGGGGGTTTTTCTGTTTCTTGAATTGAAGCTTATTTCTTAATTTTCTTCATTATTTCCCAAAACTTCCCAGCATTTACCCAAAAAAAAATACCAGTACCCACAGCATTCACTTTGCGGCTGCAGGATGTATTCTGGTCTCATCAGACTGGGTTTACCCTAGTATTTCCCTTTGGCAAGAAGGTGTCTTCAGCCTCAATGATTCCTGACTATTCTTTGGCCACTTCTGGCTGGTGTCCCATCTCTTGTAAGTGTTGCAGTGCCTTTTGTATCTGGTGCAGGTGTGCTGAGAAAACAGGAGAAAGTCTGCACCTCAGTCATTGCCTGGGAAATGAGTAGTGGTAACCCTAAACTGATGGACTTAGTCCCCAAGGTGGGAATGGTGTGGTTGGCCTGGTCCCCAAAGCAAGCTCCTGAGAGATGTGGAGGGTTCAGCCAGTGCCTGAAGGTGGAGAGGCTGTGGATTGAGACACTAGTTCGAGCTGTCAGCCTCCCCAGGAGGAAGGTGGAATGAAGTTCAGCATCTCTTCTATTGAGCAAGCGTGCTTTTCCTGTCTTTTCTCTTGTTCCTGTCCTTTCGGGGAAAGAGGGCTTTTCATTTCCTCCTGTTGTTTTCGTGAGTGGCTGTTTACCCTGTGAGCAGTGCTGACCCCTTTATCGTGGAAAGCTTCACCCTGCTCCCTGCAGGCCCAGCCTAAGGGGTCTGTGTACACACTGTGCCCAAAGCCCCTCTCTCTGTCCACCCAGGTCTTCCCCAAGAGTCACATTGTCAGTGCCCTCAGGACCATCTTTGAGAAGAACGTCATGAGCTTTGCTGGTGGCACCATGGGAGCAGTGAATGGCATGAGACCCAGCGGAGAGCCTGACACCTCCAGTGTGCAGTCCAATGAGGTGTGGATTGGTGTGGTCTATGCCTTGGCTGCCACCATGATCCAGGAGGTGAGTGGTGATGCTGTGCCCCTTGGCACATGCCATCTCCTTTGTGCTGTGTGGATGTGCTGATGTTCATCTTCCCGCTGCTGCAGGGGCTGGTGGAAGAAGGCTTTCATACAGCAGAAGGCTGCTACCGGACAGTTTGGGAGCAGTTGGGGATGGCTTTCCAGACACCAGAAGCCTATCGGGAGAAGAAAGTCTACCGCTCGCTGGCTTACATGCGTCCCCTTAGCATCTGGAGCATGCAGCTGGCTCTGGAGCGCAGAGCCAGCCAGGCACCAGCACCCACACAGCCCACCCGGGTCCCCAACCACCCCTGAGCCCAGAGGTACTGGGCAGAGCAGCAGGTTCACCAGGAGGGCTGGGGGAGGCCCTTCCCTCCTCTCTGATACTACTCACATCACTGTCTTCCTTCCCTACCTCCACTACATGTCCTTCACCTCAGGGGTCTTCCAGCCACCAACATTGAGCTCGAGGGGGGGACAAGAGGTGCAGGTAACAACTCCTCAACAAGGAGAGGAGCAGGATGAGGAGGCGCTGCTGGAGCCTGCGTCTCCCTTTCCCCATTGCTCAGGGCTCTGACAACCTGCAGGCTCCCCCCAGCCATCCTCAACCAGAGCTGGTACCTTGCCTCAGAGCACAGGAGCCCTCTCTTCTGCGGTCAGTGGGCTGGGTAAGGTGGTCTGCAGGGCAAAACCAGTGAAAAACAAAAGAGCATGGATGGATGTGCGTGTGTGTGTGTGTGTGTGTGTGTGTGTGAAGACATGGGACTGGTGCATGCCGGCACATGGATGCTGTAGCTGTTCATCACTTCCGTGACACTACAAATAAAGACTGGTTCTGCCCGAGGGCAGATGCAGTCCCCAGGGGAGCCCAGGCTTCCTGGGTTGTGATAATCTGTGACAATCGAGCCCAAGCAGCAGCAGTAGGACCTGGTCTGGTACCATGGCCCCCCTTCCTGCTAGGGCGGGCAGCAGAACATATTATAGGGGATGAATCATTTAAGTTCTTAATAAATTTGTCCAGCTGTGTCTCTTTTGTGTGTGTCTTCTGTGCTAGGGTTGGGGAGGCAGCCTGAGGAGTGAGACCCTGCATTGTTCCCTCTCTTCTGACTGGGCTGGGGGTAGAGGGAGAGCCAACACTCAGCTTAATTGGAGAGAGCAAACAATTAGCAGGCTGCCTCTTGTGAGGGACTGCTAACAGGAGCAAGATGTGCAGGGGACATAGGACCTGCCCCTTGCCCTCTTCTTTGTTCCCTGCTTGTCAGAAGAAGGCAAGGATCTTAGCATGCTGCCTGGAAATGGCTCTGTGTGCCTGCCCTTGACCAAGTCATGTTCCTGTGCTGCCCAGGGCTGGGCACCTTGTGTTGTTTTCCTCATTTCTGTGCCAGATCAGCCTGTGAAGGCTGCACCTCCCTGGTTTTGAGGGTGCAGGAAGGGAACCCTGCACCCAGGTTTAGCTACAAGCTCTTTCTGCCTACTGGAGAGAGCCTTTTGTTCTAACACCCTCTGAATCATAGGTGCCATGAGGGTTGGGATGAGAGGCAGCCTGTCCTTCACCCCTGTGCCTGTTCTTGCCCTGCCTGGGCGCTGGTGCAGGCAGGGCATTGCTGTGGTGGCCCGTGCTGCCATCAGGTGATAAATGTCCCTTTCTTCGCTCCACAGGGGAGTGTTCCTGCATCTGCCTGGGCACAGGAATAACTTTATCTGGGAAAGGGCAGGTTCTCCTTGATATGGCCCCCCTGGACCAGGCAACGTCCTCCGCCCATGACAGTGCTTCCTTAGGGTCACTGGGCTGAGGCTGGAGGGGGCACACAGGGGGGCCAGAACATGGTGCAGCCCACTTGAGCTGCCCACTTCCTTCTATGTTGTGTTGGCACATGGTGATGTCCCGATCCAGCTGGCAACATACAAAACCAGGTACCAAAGCTAGCACAGCCTCTGACCAGGCTGGGTTTGATTGCTGCAACCCATCAGCAATGCTCCTTAACCCTAAGGGACAGGCTGCCTGCAGACCTTCTTTCATAGGTTGGGGCACTCAGGCTCTGTTCAAGGGGTGTTTCTGTTTTTTTCTCCTGTTTTTGACTGTATTGCATCAGTAATATGCAATAATAAACCAATAGGCTCAGCTTTAAGCAATGACTGCATGTGTAAAGCCAATGCTTGGACCAAGATGCTTGGTTACAGATACGATTTTCACTGACATTTGCCCGTAACACTATTTTTCAAGGCTGACTCAATCCCAGTTTTTGCAGGAGGTTTAATTGTTCATTAACCCTTTATTCTTATTACTCATTAACCTTTATTATACATAAACCCCTGACACACACAGGTTTAAACCGAAGCCCTGCCAACTTTTAACTTCTTCAGCACTTTCTGCTTTGGACTTGTTCTCTGCCTGCCTGTTCCCCCTTGCCCACTCCCCTGCTGTGCCAAGGCTCAGGAATGGCATCTCAGGATTTAGCCATAGTAATAATTTCCAGGCTCTAGCCGCTTCACTGGCTGCCCTTTGGAGGGTGCAAATCTCACATTGATACCCGAGGTATCTGCTTGTTTTGGTTTTGACTCCTCCAAGGTTGGCCAAGAAATCTGTGTCCTTGAGCTCTGAGCTGATGCCTGCACTTTCAAGATACACTTCTGGCACAGGGTTTGTTAAATACTGGAAAAAATAAAGGTTATGTGAAAGCAGAAGAAAGATTGTTAGTGTGATGCTAAAAACGAAACCTCTGCCTGTAAGTGCACTGTGTGTTGCTGATCCCCATGGCCACTGTAGCCACAGGGATCTCCTTGTACCAAGGCAATGGCAAGGGGATGAGGGCGATGGGGTGATGGAGAGGGAGTAATGGAGAGGGCTTGAAGGAGAGAGGACAATGGAGAAGGGGTGATGGCGGGGGGTGAAGGAGAGGGGGCAATAAGGGGT
>NDXB01010445.1:0-18000 GCA_002631895.1 Agapornis roseicollis
TCAGCCTGGGGAAGAGAAGGCTGCATGGAGACCTCATAGCAGCCTTCCAGTATCTGAAGAGGGGCTTATAGGGATGCTGGGGAGGGAATCTTCATTAGGGACTGTAGCAACAGGACAAGGGATAATGGGTTTAAACTTAAACAGGGGAGGTTTAGATTGGATATAAGAAAGAAGTTCTTTACTGTAAGGGAGGCATTGGAATGGGTTGCCCAAGGAAGATGTGAAAGTTCCATCCTTAGCAGTGTTCAAGGCCAGGTTGGATGAAGCCTTGGGTGACATGGTTTAGTGTGGGTTATCTCTTCTTATGGCAGGGGGTTTGGAACTAGATAATCTTAAGGTCTTTTCCAACCCTAATGATTCTATGATTCTATGATAATTGTATACTTTCCTGAAGAACAGTTTACATTTTGCTGTCAACATCTAGGTGATTATGCTTTTTAAATATTTATTCCATGAAATGTGAGATAGTTCTGTTTACATTTATGGTCTTTTACGATGTTTCTTCATGCAATTTTAGTGCTTGTTTCTGTATGTTTTACACTTTCCATAGCTCTTCCTTGCATAGAAGTGATGATGGGTGTGACTGGGAAAGGGATAATGAAACTGCAATACCTGACAGAAGGGAAGCTATGCTGCTATAATTCATATATTGTGTGCTGTTAATGTGTTTGCATGCTAAATTGCAGAACTGCATATCACACATTTACATGTTATCAGGGTTAGATGAGGCTTTGCAGAACAGTATTACAATTAAAAAGTGAACTTGTTTCTAGGAAAAGATTTATTCTAAGTAATTACAATGACTATTCTATTTCTCCCCTTGCTTAAAAACAGAAAAGAAGGACCTGATGGTGGATCACTGAAATTAATGAACAGTTTATCATTAGTATCAATGAACATAAAATTGGACATGTTTCATCACTGGGGTTTCAATGAAAAAGAACGTGAGGATTTAATCTTAATTCATTAGAAATAATATGAGATTAGAAGAAATGCATATAACCCCACCATAAAAAATTTTTTTGTATTGCAAGCTACTTTAGTGAGTTGCTCAAGACCCACTATGGGCTTTAGCAGAAACGTCAGTACTAAATACATGGTGCCTTACCCCTCCCTCCTGCCTAGCAGCAGAGTTCAACAGTGCTTCAGAGGCAACTTATCTTCTGAAGTTTCAATATGTTTGGTTTACATTCTTAAAATAAGGTAAAAATTTTAAGTAGACCAACTGCCTCTGTAAATTTATTGCTAATAATAAGCTAAATGGGAGAGGAATCCACAGCATTCCCCTTTCACGCAATTTGCATACAAACCGTGGATTACTGTGCGTAGCTGAGTTTCCAAAGCAGACAGTCCTGTTTCTGCCTAGTCTGGATGTTACATTTTGTAGCAGTTTAAAACTTTCAAGTTTCTTTACAAAAAAAGGCTGTTTGAGTAACAAACTTGACTCTTTATTTAACTTGTTAAACACAAGCACTACTTTAAAGTAGCTTTGTATTCTTTTCACTAAACCACAAATGTATCTTATAATTTTGAGAAACTTCCCTTTTTTTTTCCCCTCAGCCATTTTCTGGTTGCATATAAAATTCCATAACCAATGAAACTATCAAGTGTGCTTAGATGAACTTGTCCTGAAGTTCAAAAATCAAAGTATCTTCTAAAAATTTAAAAATAAGGAAAGGACTCGAACACTCATAAGAGTATGGTTTTTTTTTTTTTTTAAAGCATAGGTTAATACAAATACTTTGTTTAATTATTTATTTGGAGCACTCATTGCACAAGTAAAGTTCAACTTGACATCTTACTTTTACACTGAGAGCTACAGTTCTTTAGGTTACTCTTGCCAACTTTCTTTTTCTTGCACTTGTTAGAGACATAAGTTGTCCTTAAGATGTCCCTATGGCAAAACAGACACAGAAGTGCCATAGCTTTGAAAGCCTGGGAAAACATAGAATCATAGAATAGTTAGGGTTGGAAAGGACCCTAAGATCATCTCGTTCCAACGCCTCTGCCATGGGCAGGGATACCTCACACTAAACCATGTCACCCAAGGCTTCATCCAACCTGGCCTTGAACACTGACAGGGATGGAGCACTCACAACTTCCCTGGGCAACCCATTCCAATGCCTCACCACCTTTACTGTAAAGAACTTCTTCTTTATATCCAGTTTAAACTTCCCCTGTTTAAGTTTGAACCTGTTACCCCTTGTCCTGCCACTACAGGCTCTAAAGAGCAGTCCCTCCCCAGCATCCCCATGTCAGCAGCAAAGATGTTGAACAGGATCGGTCTCCACACTGATCCCTGAGAGACAACACTTGTTACTGGTCTCCAACTGGACATGCATAGATGTTTATCTACATGCTCTTAAGAGTTGCAAGACTAGATGATCTTAAGATCCTTTCCAACCCTATTCTATGATTTTATGTTCTATTTATACAAACCACACCAATTTGTTATTGCAATAATTTATTTATTTTATTTTTTAAAACTAAGAAGTAAAATACAATTCTCAAACTTCAAATCTACCTTAACCTGGAGTATGTACTACTTAATTTTTTTTTTTTTTTACCATAAGACTGAGAAGTGAGTCTGTTCCATCCGGAGTCTTTCCATTGATTGCAGTGGGAGTTTAGCCAAGCCCTTAATACACAACTTTTTCTTTCATAGAAGAGCATCTGCAATTGGGTCATTTAATCTATTCTCACACTAATTTAGGGTTATTTCCCTACAGTAAATGCATTGGCCAGTTTTGTTTAAAATATCACAAAAAGTTTTCACCTGTTCTGGAATTCTCCTCAGGGCTGTTTTCAAGATTTACACATCATATATCATATCATATCATATCATATCATATCAATTTAATAATTTTATTGAGCAGTTCCTAAAACAAAATTAAAATCCCTCTCCCCAGATTCCCTAAGCTTTGGCTCATATTCCTTACAAACCTATTCTGCTTGCAGTCCTGCTATTCTCAGGATAGGTATAATTCTCTCTATGTGTTCCATTACTTAATGGAATAGGAATTGAATTTAACAGTTCCTAACTACTTGTCTCTCCTTTGCAAATCAATATCAGATTGGCTTCTTGTAGGTGTTTCTCTTTAATAGCTTTCCAGAAATATCTACCATCACTGATTATGTGGTCACTGCACTGTGATTTCTCAAATATATTTGCAGGCAAATTTGGCTTTTGTATTGTGAAACAACATGATTCTAACTGCCTGTTAACATCATACTTATCTCCTAAGGAAACAGCAGTAACAAAAATGAGAAGGATTTATCCTTAATGAAATAAAATCAATCAATATAATTGCATATTTCTGATCACTTATATATCCATAAAAATTATGCCTTAATTTTAAATCTAAGGTGAACATATTCAGTAAACCACTCAGATGAAAAAGCAAAGTTCACCTAAATGATATTTTTTCTGATTAAAAGCTCTCAATTCTTGCAAGTTTGATGATGATACCAAACTGGGAGGTGCTGCTGTCTCTCCTGAGAGACAAGATGCTTGCAGAGTAGTCTAGATAGATTAGGGCATTGAGCAATTATTAGGGGATGAAATTTAACAAGTTGAAATGCTGGATTTTTGCACCTGTAATGGAGTAATGCCAGGCACAAGTATAAACTGAAAGAGGAGTAGCTGGAGGGTAGCTCTGCAGAAAAGGATCCAGGGGTGCTGCTTGGCAGCAGACTCAGATAGGAGTCAGCAGTATGCTTCAGCAGCCCGGAGGACAAATCACATTCTGAGGTGCATCAAACACAATATAGCCAGCTGGTCAAAAGAGGTTATTATCCCATTCTATTTAGCATTTGTGTGGCCTCACCTTGACTGTCTCCTGTTCTGGTCTACAGAATTTAAGAAGGGTGTGAAGGTCCTTGAATGTGTTCAGAAGAGTGCAACAAAGCTAGTGAGAGGGCTAGAAGAAATGCGTTATGAGAAGCTGCAGGCTTTGGACTTGTCTAGTTTGGAGAAAAGGAAGCTGAGGCATGGCCACATTGCTCTCTACCACTTTCTGAGGATGAGGAAGTGGTGAGAGAGGTGCTGAGCTATAGTATCTGGTATTCAGTGATAGGACACATAGGTCTGTTCAAAGCTGCTCCAGAGGAGGTTTAGACTGGACATTAGGAAGCATTTATTCACTAAGAGAGTGGTCAAACACTGGAACAGGATACCTAGAGAGGTAGTTGATGCCCCAAGCCTGTCAGTGTTTAAAAGGCATTTGGACAATGCCCTTAACAACATGCTTTAACTTTTGGTCAATCCTGAATTGGTCAGGCAGTTGGAATCTATGTTTATTATAGGTCCCTTGCAACAGAAATAGTTGTATCCTATCCCATCCCATCCTATTCCAGCCCATCACACCCTATTCCACTCTACTCTGCTCTACTCTACTCTACTCTACTCTACTCTAATTTTACTCTGTTGCATTGCTTTGAGTTGCATTGAATTGTGTTATGTTGTGTTATGTTATGTTATTTTACATTACTTTTTTCCAGAGAGAGTTAGGGCAGATCTGGTATTTGCAGAGCACATAATGGCTAATAACATATGGATTGGTTCTAGAGGGAACTGAATTTATGTGCACTGCCAAACAGAGACAGAATTTCCCCAGGTGCCTGAGAAATTTATTGAAGAAAGAGGATTTTAAATTTAGTAACAGGATACATCAAAATTATTCTGACTAGAATTAAGGCAGGAAACAATAAGATCAATGGAAAAAGAAAATAAATGTCTATGGTCACCAGGCCTCTTACAAATTGTCAGCTTGATCAAATGTATAGAGAATTTAGCCACAACAAACATAGCACACAATCCCAGTAGTTTGAAATACTGTATCTGAAGATTTTAAAATTAGAGATCAATGACCCAGACAGCATGTTGAAAAGGCTCATAAAATACTAACAAAGGTATAATCATAACCCTAATAATAATAATAGGAGAAGTCAATTGCTCAAACATAGACCTATGCTATAAAGTGTTACATTTCTTTAAATGCAAATGCTTTTTGGAGCAATTTCCCTTTAACAAATCACAAAAACGAAATCTTTTGATTTATTCTTGAAGGAAGCACAATAATTGATGACTGTGGTGATTTCTTTCCTCAGAGAAGTAAAAAAAATCAAAATAAAAATTCATAATTCAACAGAACAATATTTTTTCTTTTAAAGGAAAAATCCTATAAAATTAAAAAAAAAACCCAAAAACCAAACAAACAAACAAAAAAACCTCAGAGTTAAAAGATTACCTAAAAAGCAGCTAAAGGGATAAAATGTTTTCAGGAGGCATGAGGAATGTTTATTGAGGCTTTAGTCTTAAAAAAAAGAAAAAAATGAAGGGTCTCAAAACACCTATATCTGATGAGTATGGCTAACCAGAAGAGTAAAGAAAATGTAAGTGGAAAAAAAATCTTTCTTACTAAGTGGAAGCCGTCTCCAATTGAATAAAACAGAAAAGACCAATAGCTACTGCTATGTTAAGGGGGCCTTTTACCCCAGTAAGGGGTTTACCTCCTCCCCGTAAGGGGGAAGATTTCACCTCTTCCTCTGTAAGTTTGGTGGGTTTGTTACAGTTGCAGGAAAGACAATATCACTGAGCCTGATTAGTGTGTCAAGGTCCTCTGCAGATGCTGCACCAGACAGCACAATGTATCAGAGTGTGTTTTGACCATCCTATTCAGGGTACCTGGTAGCAGATTCACCTATCAAGTTAAAAAAAAGGTTTTAGGTAAGTATTTAAAGCCAATTTTAAGTCAATTTGAGTCTCTAGAACCTCAAAGAAACCAGATCAGGTTCAGCCCATTGACCAATCCCAACAGTTATGATGCAGTCCTCCACCATTTTCCTTCCCAGTTTCACGTATTTATATGATCTAATTTGAATTTGTAACTCCTCTTAACCCTCCCATTTTTTACCAACTTGGCAGTTAATTTGCATAAGGATTATGTAATTAAATTGCTAAATACGCATACACAGGAGAGGGTCTCCCGACCTGTGCAGGGGTCTTTTGAACTGTGGATGTGATTTTTAGTATTAAAAAAGGATTATAATGAGGAAAGTTCAACAAAAAGATACTTAACCATGTTCTCACTCATGAGAAACACATTTTGTCAGATGCAACATACTTCAAGGAGAGTTTTTTGATTGGAGATTCACTAATCTTACATTTTCTCAGTCTTATTTTTCCTCCATTCTGTTTTTCTTGATCCAGTTTTTCCACAAGCTTGTTTCTTCCAGTTGGTCTACAAGCACAAGGGAGGGAAGGAGGGAGGGAGGGAAGGAGGGAGGGAGGGAGGCAGGAAGGAAGGAAGGAAGTAAAAGGAGAGATGGAGGGAGGAAAAGCTTTAATATAAACTAACAGACTTATTTATAGAATAAGACTCAAATAAGTTTAATAGAACTTTAGCTACTCAAGTGAAGTATTCTGGAATTCAGGAAAACTAGATTGGTGAATTCTGGCTGCTCATGCCTCCACTGATTACAGAGGAAGTGTAAACAAGCTAGGTTCTTAATTATATCTGAAAATGACATTTCTTTGCATAGTGGATCACTGGGTTTAACATTAAAGGCTGGATTTACAAATTCTCTGTGTTCTGGGATTCTTACTGGTGAGGGATTTGAGCTGGTGGAGACAAGCACAAGACAGCCATGTCCTGGAAGTCTTAGAAGCAGTGCATCACACAGTAGAGGTGCTTTGCACATGTATTTAAAGTGTGTTAAAGTTGTTGGGAAAGTGCAGATCAGCTTCAGCTTTGAAGTACAGATACTTTATCAAATTTTTGACAGAATTCTAGGTGCCCTTATGCATGCAAAAATGATACTCTGCACATTTAAAGAGTCTGTTAGCTGAGAGGAGTTCAAATTGTTATTCAAGAAAGCCTATCTGATTTTTGAAAAAATGTTAATTTATAGTTCATGAATTATAAGATTAGAAGGAACAGTTAAAATCATCTAGCTGGGCTGGACAGGCATTTAGTTAGAATTTGGATGAAATAATTCTTATTAAAATTGTTGTCAGTAGAAAAAAACAGCAAACCAAACCAAGTTTGATTTAAGAATTTTTGGTCAGGTAGAATTGAACAAAATTAGATAATAAATTATTCTATTAGGTAGTAAATCTTGGTATACTTTAATATCAATTTTATTTAAATTCACTTCCAGTTACAGTCTTGTTTACTATACTGAAGAGCTCTGTGCTATCTAATTTCTGTTTCCCTGTTGTTTTTCAATATGTACTTTCAATCTGGAATTTCAGAAAGGACACAGTATTCATGTACTTACACCTTTGCTGTCCAAACTAGGGTAGTATAAAATCCTTATTCCTACATATTCTACTCTGTCTACCCTAAGGGTTCCCATCTGAGGGTAACACTAACTTTTTAGACACAATGAAGCACTGGGGTAATTTCCAACTGATTATCACCCACAGATAAATGATACTATGTGAAATCATATAGTTTTACATTAAATGACATTACGAAGCTGGAATATGACCCATTCTCAGTAAGGGTAGAATAATTTTACCTAAAAATAAAATTTAAAAAAACCCAAACATATTGAGTTCATATATTGTCCCACAGATTGAAATCTGACATCTTAATGTCAGTCTCTGACAATCAGAACATGAGTATACAAAGGCAATTTAGTATTCATGTTTTATATTACACTTCAAAAACACATTTCTTTTTACAGACAGATAAAGCCCTGTAAATCTTAGAGACTGTGTTTTACCTGAAAAATCAAAGTCCTTAAGGGAACTGTTGACAGGAAACAAAACAAAAAAACCTCATGTGAATAAAGCTAAAAAGACTAAAATGATTTGTTTATGAATAACAAAGCAGAACAGCTCCAAATGGTGGCAAATGCAATTCTCTTTTATGTAAAAGGGCACAGCATAATTCAAGAGTCTAATATTTTCAGCAGCTGTGTCAAATGCCCCACAAGAAATTCTGTCCTCACCATTTTTGCTTCAGTTCCTTTACCACCTTTAGCTGAGCAAAGATCACAGAGATCTGTGGTATGCCAAATATAAGGGGGAAAAACAAAGAGATAAACAGACCTTCACAAAGAAATTAGAAGAGTGTGAAATGAAAGAGGTAATTTATATGCACTTCATTTTTCTTCTGCCATTTACATAGCTGTGATTTTATACCATAAAGCTGGAAAATGCCTTAAGTAAAGTAGCAATCAAGAAGGTACATTTTTTTGAGATATCTAACATCAGTATATTAATGTAAGCAGGCATTTTGGTTTTCATCATCTCTAAGTTGCTAAGTATAAAAATATGATAAAATGTATCTTCAGAAAAAGTCCTCCCCAAACTCCCCCCTGAGTTATTTAATAAATAAAAGGTCTTACTGAACACCTGCATACTGGAAAACATTTTTGACTTTTGTGGAAATTAACATGTCTCTGAATAATGCAGCATATTCAGTCTTGACTACAATCTCTGCCACCTCATATGTTATCTAGCTCTCTCAGCACAAACGATTCTGCAGAGTTTTCCCATTAAACTGAGCTTTCAGATTCTCAGATTTTTTAAAACAATGACAAATCATAAAGCATGTTTGACAGCTATAAATAAAAAAAAAAAAAACCTAGAAGCTTGACTTATTAGATCACAGACTTTCACATATTTTTCTCTTGTATCAGTATTTGCTTGAAAAAATAGGAGAGGCTTACACACTCTTCACACAATTTTTACTTGGCTGGTGTGAGTCCAGTCTTAGATCAGAAGAAAACCTCTACATTTGCCCAAAATAAAATATGCAAACTGTATGATTTTGATAAGATTATATTTATCCCATTGACTCAAAATAACAGTGAGGACAGTTTTATAACAAGAGGCAGTTATTTAGATTTTCTTTCTTTCACGGTCTTTTAATTTCTTTCTAATTTCACACATACATAGAAATGAAACCAAAGCCTGAAGTGTGGTACTATAGGGTTCCTAGATTTTATGTATTGCTACCTAAAATTATGGAAAAGACGTAAATCTATTCTCTATGCTATGAATGCGTTTCATCCATAACACTACTGAGTGACATCTACTGTTCAACTGACGTTGTTGGTCAAAGGCCTTCTTCACTTCTGTTCACAGCACAAAATCTCTTTACTTTGTTCTTTATAGAAAATATCTATTCAAAAGACATATGAGAGTAATTGTGTGTGCAAGAGAACAAAAAGAAGTACAATTCAGTGATCATTACCATTGGAGTAATAGCCTTCAAATTCCATAAAACTTGGTCCAATATAAAATAGATCATTATGGTACTTCTTTTTATACTAACTTGGCTCAAATCACAAAGTTAAGTCTGTGCATAATGTTTTCACTCTTGGATTGCTATAATATACTCATGTTTTGCTTGGCATAGTTATGTATTGCAAAATAATATTGTGCTTTTACCTTTTTTGTTGGTAAGCCATCTGTGACAAAAATATTGACAAATTAGGCACTTTTAGAAGCCAGCTCCATGGACTTACTGCCCTGAAACAGGAAGAAAAAAAAATAAGTAGGAAGTTGCCCAGGGAGGTTGTGAGTGCTCCATCCCTTGCAGTGTTCAAGGCCAGATTGGATGAAGCTTTGGGTGACATGGTTTAGTGTGAGGTGTCCCTGCTTATGGCAGGGGTGTTGGAACTAGATGATCTTAAGGTTCCTTTCAACCCTAACTATTCTATGATTCTATGATTCTATGATTCATGCTCAGAGCTTACCACTGTTTTTACATATAAGGATGCAGATGTCAAGTAACAGCAAACAAGAAATTGGGATGACTGTTTTTGTTTTTGATACTGGTTTGCAATATTGGCATGCTATGAGAGGAACTTCCAGCTACTTCTAAAAAGAGTCCCTCTTGGGGATTTTGGAGGATGGTGGAATTTTTATGACAAGCTGCATAGGAGATGCACACCCATTGTGGGACTAAAACACAAGGAAAGCCAAATTGTGTACCTGTTATGTCTGGTGATGTCAATGGCTACCAAAGCTCACCTCTATTACATGAACACAAACTAAGAGTAAGCAGGTAAATTTCTTAGTGTTGTGTAACAAGACTTGGTGTATCCTGTTTGACTGTGTTCTGTTTTTCAGATAAATATGTGCTATCCAGACAGAGCACTCTTTAGTTGCTGGATGAGATTTCTGTGCAAGTACACAAAGCTTAAGGTGTTGTGCCTGATTCCTATTTTATACATCAGGATAACATGGACTATATAGCTTATCCTTCCTTAAGAGACTCATAACATTGTAAACATTTAGAACACTTTTTCAGCCTTTGTTTAAAAAAAAAATTAAAATTATTTAATTTGTGAAAATGGCTTCTTAATGTTGCTCTCATTTGAAATAGTTTCAGAATAGGTGAGAACAAGGCATTCAGGATTTTGTGAGATCCATAAAGATATTTGCGCATTGCAGTGTTAAGTATTACATTTTCTGATATGTAACTGTTCCCTCTGCTTAAATCACTCATGTTATTGAAATTGGAGTCAAGATCTCCGAAACATACACGAGAAAATTTAAAATCTCCATAAATAGATCGCAAAAGCCATGGAACTTTTAGATCTTGTCACGGATTCCTTCTGCTACCCTCTTCACTCCATAGCAGAGTGTCCTGGGTTCAGCAGTTGCAGTCAGTTTTTCTTCTCTTTAGTAGCTGTGTTTTTGACTTAGCCCGGGAACAAGGCTGATAAGGCCGATGTTTTTGGTTGTTGCTGAGTGATGTTTGCCCTGACCAAGGACTTTGTGAGTCTCATGCTCTCCCAGGGAGAATCGGGGGCCGGGAGAAAGGAGGGACAGAACCCAAATTGACCGAAGAGGTATTCCATACCATAGCACGTCATGCCCAGGGGGTAACTGGGAGTTACCCGGAAGGAGGGGGAACTTCCCAGTCGGGCTCGTTTTTGGCGGGTGGTATCGTACCCTCTTCCCTTGTTTTCTTTGTCATTGTTACTATTGTTGGTGATAGCAATAGTGATTTGTGTTGTACCTTGGTTACTGGACTGTTGTTATCTGACCAGTGGGAGTTCTTCGGCCCATCTTCCCTCCCACTCCTCTGGGAGCGGGGAGGAAAGAGGGGAGGGCCAGAANCCCTTGTTTTCTTTGTCATTGTTACTATTGTTGGTGATAGCAATAGTGATTTGTGTTGTACCTTGGTTACTGGACTGTTGTTATCTGACCAGTGGGAGTTCTTCGGCCCATCTTCCCTCCCACTCCTCTGGGAGTGGGGAGGAAAGGGGGGGTGGGGGGGGTTGAGTGGGTGAACGTGCTGCCTGGCTGGGTTCAAACTACAACACAGAGTAATATGCAAATAGGTAGAATTGAAACATGCTTTTGGATAATTGCATTGTGCTTCAAAATATCACAACAAAGAGCTCTGCTTACATACACAGTACTGATGCCTTTAACTGGTGCTGATCTAAGCTCGAGAAGAGAGCTGATAATGAAGACATTGAAGTGATATTCACTGACCTCAATGAAAATCTGATGTCAAGCCCTTTAATTAGAGAATTGAAAAATGCACAACAGGCTGAAGAAGTTCCTAGAAAATTATGAATAACTGTGGGGTGGAATTTAGCATTAGTCTGTCTGTCTTAGTAGAAGTTCTTGGTAAATTGGTGGGTAGACATGTGCCATTTCATCTTTTACTTCTGATGAAGGACATTTAAATCCTATTAAATCCACAGTTTCTATGAGACAGCCAATCGTACATCATGCAAAAGCAATTGAGAGGATAATTAGGCAGAGTTTGAGTATCTGAATCCCGTTTTTTTATGTCAAGTTTAAACTGCCTTCTCTCTAGGTAATTACATTGGCAACTGATGGGATTTGGGGGGGGAGGGGGGAAATAGCCAAAGAAACAAACGATTTAAAGATGCATACTTATTTCATATAGGGTACACTGTTTGAGTGGAATGTCTCCTCAACTTTTCATCAATTAATATCATCAAAATAAAATAATAACAGAGGCTTCATTCAAATGGAAATGAAACAAAAGAAAAGATCCAGCAGAGGTGTACGCAATACAGTGACTTTTCTCATCCTCACAGATGTTCATAGGGCAATTGTATCGTGTTCCCCTTACAAAATAATACAAGTTATATAGTTGCCTGTCTTCTGAAATACGTGCTACGAACAGTATCAAAATGACCACGACCTCATTCCAATGAGGTGAGGAAATATCATTTCTATTTTATGGCTAGAAAAGCTGAGACAAGTGTAGCTGGAATATGTTCTGCCTAAGGTTACGGCAGAACTATATGTGAAAGGTAGATATGGAAACCAGATCTCTTGATTCATGGTCTTGTTTATTATCCATAAATCTAACTCTACTTTTTTTTACCTATATTGCTGTAACCTTCTATTGACATGTATACAAAGTACTACTATCTAAACAAAGAAATTACACATATGCATTTTCTGGGTAGTGAGTTATTTTCTTCTTGCCTTGGAAGTATCACCTAAAATTGTGGCCTTAGTTGTCCTGTTATCCTTTTGAATAGTTTCCAATTATTTTTAGTGACTCACATTATTATTGACACATAAAAGGGTCTTTTTGCCTGTATCATCAAGAGGTGCCAAAGGAAAATATATATCTCCAGTGGGCAAAGACTACTGCTCCGAACACTTACATGCAAAAGTGTCACTAGTCTATTTTATTTTTTATTTTTTTTTTTTTTTTACATTTTGAAAAAGGGCTTTATTGCCTTTCTGGTCTGAACCCTAATTAGATTGACACAGACACTGAATGTTTTGTGAGACTATTTCCTTGCCCTCAGAAACTGTGAGGGGTGAAAATAAAGTATGGTGTTAATTATGGCCCTAAGATACAGATCAAGCAGTGCAGTCAGCATAGCTACTTTCTGTTCAAATATTCCAGATTCTGAAGTTGCAGTGACAGTCTGGATGTTAGTTTTGCTATTAGTGTAATCAGAACTATCTTTTCTTTGGGGTTTCAAATTTCTCCTGCACTTTTCCAAGAAGAAATTTTAAGTTGATACATGCATTACTTTACAGGTTGCATTACTGACTGGTATAAATACATGTATGAATCTGTGTACTACACTTATTTTATAGAGAGGAGGGTAATAAAACCAAGAATGAATTAGAGAATTTGTGAGTTACAAACATTGACATTTGTTATGAATTGGCTGTCATATGTGCATAGTTTGCAAAAGATAACTTGGTTACAGCTTCTTTATGTGATATTTAAGCAACTTTTTCACAAGTTCTTAGACTGATAGCATAAAAATGAGTTCTGGAGAGATATGTGAAGTTTTATAATTGGTTTTAGTGCTCTCAAGCTTGAATGTATTTATTATACAAATGGACATATCACAAGTCTTGCTCAGATTCTTTTTTTTCCACAATAGTCTTTCCACATGACAGCAAATAACTTACATTCTCTGCATTCATTCGTATGCCTTCAAAAATATCTTACCTTTGTAGATATTTTATAAATTTCCTCTTTTTTCCTGAATGAACAAATACCATGCAAATGCTACACACCATTCATTATCTAGTAGTTTGTGACAGAATCACAGAATAGTTCGTGTTGGAAGGAGCCTTCAGTGAATGGCAACAACTGAAACTGAGATGGGAAAATAAAAGTCTCTGCATTCAGATGGCCATTTCCTAACAAAATATGCATTTCTATGAATTTTCCATTTTAGGTACCTGCTGGTAGATTTTATTTTCCTTGAAGATAAGAAAAAGACCTCAAAAAATTGACTCAGCTGTTTTTGTGACATAGTTAAAATTGCCAATCAATTAGGGCATTTTTCTCATATGTGCTATGAAAGCTTTGATGTTGATGTGCACATTAAGAAATTAATAAGGCACTGTAGGAGCATAAGCTTAATGTCTTGTCCACAACAGACACATTCCAGAAGGTTTTACTTTGGGCTAGAAATAGACCTGCAAACTGAAGATTCATTAATATAAGGTGTATTATAATTACATCTTCTGGTTTAGCTTGATTGAAATGAAATTCAGTTCTTGTTCTATAAGGCTGCACTGTGATGACAACTAAAACATGACAAGTAATGACAATCAGGAGGCTTCCTTCAATGATGCACCTCTTAGTCCAAAATACAAACACAGGTACACTGTTCCTTTTCCTGTATGAATTAGCAGCATCTTCTATGTGGTATATTTGAAAAATCTATTCAAATTCATAAAAAAGGCATTTAATTTGAAGATTAGGTGGCTAAACCAATAATTTTTGGGAAAGGAAAAGCCAGTTATAGTTCAACCTGTTAGTTCTGTTTTGTGTTATGCTTTCTGTATGGCAGTGATGTGATGTAGGTTTACTAGGTGTGGCACTAGTTTGGCTTTTTGACTTCATTGGCTTACATTTTATTTTTGTGTTCCTGTACTGGATTTTGATCTTATTATCATCCCTGGTTTTCACTAGTTTACCATGTTCTTTTGTTCACTTCTGCAGAGAATATTACCAGGGAATATGAAAAGCCTGCTATAACAGACCAGACCGGTGTCTACTCCTAGGTGAAAATCTTGAACCTGATTTCCTCTCCGATGGAACTGACATTTTATTTAGTCTCTTTCCTTCACGGTTTTCCTAGGAGCAGCATCCATTCCAACAGCAAAAGCTTACATGAAGTTTAATGCCCCACATAACGTCCTGGAAAAGTCTTAAAAATAAACAAAGGTTTTTAAAATGAATTTTTAAAAAATTAAAAGAACATAAGGAAGCTCTTTACTGTACTTGAATGGGTTGTCCAAGGAAGTTGTGAATGCTCCATTCCTGGAGGTGTTCAAGGCCAGGATGGACAGAACCTTGGGTGACATGGTTTAGTGGGAGGTGTCCCTGCCCATGGCAGAGATGTTGGAACTAGATAATCTTAAGGTCCTTTCCAACCCTAACTATTCTTTGGTTCTATGATTAGTAGTGACTCCCATATGGTATGAAATAATATCCTTGCCTTTTCTTGGACAGTAGGGCTGGAAAGAGAAAAGTTAAGTTCCATACAGCTGTCCTGCAGATGGTAAATGAAAAAAGAGCAGAAAAATACCCGGATATTTTTTCATATCAGTCACTGAAAGCAGTAACAACTTCTATTTCTTCCATTTGTGAGTTCTATTAGCCAGCATTTTTTGATGTCTACACAGCGATGTGGGCTGTGGTCTTGGATGGACAGACAGTGGGATAGACAGCTTAAAATATGAAAACCATATCCCCTGGCCTAGTTGACACATGGGAATAATTTGACACTGAACACCTTTGTACTAAGTTTCATTTGATGCAAGAACTGCTTAGGTGTCACATAACAAACACTGCCTTTGTATATGTTTGTAGGACATGTAAACAAGGCTTGCATTGTTTCAGTGCTGGGAAAGCCTGCCATATGAAATCAACCTGCAGTTCACACCCTTGACCTTAATAGTATATTACATAATTCTTCAGTTACCGCATGCTAGGAACTTTCTTAATACAGTAAATCCAACAGTGTGTCCTTCAGCAATTGTATCCGTTACTCCTATGTAATCTGTGATTAAGTCACCTCCTCCAAATCTGAATCTCTAGCATAATTTTATTCTGGTGGGTTTGGATGTTCAGGTTGATCACCATACTCTTTGAAAACAAAAATAACAGGATGAGTACAGTGTGAAGGCTCTATGTACCATATATATTTAATAGCGTACATATATAAATTAAAACTTTTGGCCCAAACTAGAGGTTCTCTGCATTGCATTTCAAGCGCAGACATAGCACATTGTCATACATAATTTCAAACAGTGTAGAAAACAGTATTTCAGTTGTCTTTAGAGAACATGAGGGGGGAAGTCTTGGGTCTGTGAAGCTTTATGGTTATGTGTTTGAATGTGTGCTATTTGTGATTTGCTCTGCCTGGTGCACTGCTCTCTTCTCCATTTACACTGAGTGCAATGATATGCCTGGTATCAGGTGGATAAATAAATGATCTTTGATTTAATCATGCAACGAAGCTTATGGGATGCATGGGTAGTGTGAGCTTCACTTGCCCTCAGTTTGTAAGGAGAAACACTGGACACTGCAGACTGCATAGAGGAACAGCGAAAGCAAACATTGTGTCCAAATTAACAGTGCAGAAGGAGCAAGCAAAAAAGCAGTTAATGCTGGAGATTTGGTATGCATACTATACACACTTGGGTGAATTTAACTTCATTTTAATCCAGTCTGCTTCCAGGGACTCATGCCTATTATCAAAGAGCATTTAGGTGCACTAGAGGACCACATCTTCTGGTTTATTTTCATCAGAAAGGAAGCCAGATCTTGATCTATGAGCTCATACTAATTTATATATGCAATAACAAGCAGTAAGCAGTATTATTAGGATACCAGAGTGAAAACTACAGTTCTAATTGAAACCAAATTGCTAATGTAGATAACAATATTGCACTGAGCAAGAGTATGTGTTGATTTTAGAATCAACAGCATTATATACAGCACAGATTTAGCCTAAGGATCTCAGCAACTGTGCTGGTTACTGTCAGTAGTTAGGCAGGCTGTGCATACCTGGCTCTCACTAACCCCAAGACCCAGTGTGAGTACTCTATAATATCTGAAGGGGGCCTATAAGGATGCTGGGGAGGGACTCTTTATTAAGGACTGTAGTGATAGGACAAGGAGTAGTGGGTTTAAACTTAAATAAGGAAAGTTCAGGTTAGATGTAAGGAAGAAGTACTTTACTGTGAGAGTGGTGAGACACTGAAACAGGCTGCCCAAAGAAGTGGTAAATGCTCCATCCCTGGCAATGCTCAAGGCCAGGTTGGACATAACCTTGGGTGACATGCTTTAGTGTGCAGTGGTAGGGGGGTTGGAACTAGATGATCTTAGGGTCCTTTCCAATCCTAACCATTCTATGATTCTATGACAGAATGAGGAAAGTCAAAACACACATTTTGGGCATATTTTTCACTTTTTCATACCCGATTCTAAAATAATAGATAATAAAGCCTTTTTGCCTTTTACTTAACTCTGGCATTACTTTTAGTCAGTCTGCCACCTGTTCTTAATAAATGCTGATTGTAAAATGCAAAATTATTTCAATGTCCTGGATTTTGACTTATTTTTCAGTCAATTGATTTATTATTTCCTCCTCTAACAACCTAAACACAGGAAAATAAATAAATAAAAAAAATTAGTATCCATAATATTGCCTTCTGCTGGAGATTACTGTGCATACATTTACCAAAGACTGATACACCAAACTACCAGCTAGCTTCCCTTATGAAAAGATGGCTTTGTGAATTCTTTTGTTCCTAACTGCAGGTGCTTCTAGCTCTGAAAAGATCCTGTGATCTGATAGCTGTTTTTCACATTCTGTGATCATGGGCAGCTTGCATAATACAACAAAGGTGGAAGATTGTTGCCTTCCCCAGGGTTGCTTAAAGTTACAGTCCTGATCTCTTGACCTTTAATTTCAGCAAGTTTGATTGCTCAGGGAACCCTGGTGTGCATACTTGGAGCTAGTATAGCATTTTGCTGTTCAGTTTATTGTAAGAACTTTAACACTGACATAGTTTTAGAAGAGCAGTAGTTTGTTGGGATCTCCTGCATATCGTAGAGTTAAGGGATAAAGAAAAACTGCCAGCACAAAATAATCTCCAGGCTCACAGTACACCATGGGCCACAAAATATTCTGTGATGGATATTATAAATGCTGATGTGTCACAGAACAATGGTGCAAATGTCAGAGACTGTTTGTGTAATACTCCCCCAGTAGGGTGCTGTGCAATGATAAGACCCAAGCAAAGGGCAGTAGAGCTCAGAGAAGAAAGCCCAGAATAGAGACTAAGAATAAATTATAAAAATAAATTACTTTTTTCTTTGTTTTGGCTTTGCAGATGAATACGAGTACTGTGATAGCAGCACACAAGACAGATAAAAATAAAATTTCCCTTACCAAATCCTGTTGGTTTTCTACTTCTGTTTCTTTTTTTTTATTTCTTTTTTTTTTTTTTTTTTCCAAATAAATTAAAAACCCCCCATTTTAGGGTTC
>NDXB01010445.1:30249-42776 GCA_002631895.1 Agapornis roseicollis
TTTTTTTTTTTTTTTAATTTCATTGTAGTGGTTTTCGTTTGTTTGTTTGGTTTCTAATCAATTTCCTCATTTTAATACAGTTTGACAATTATAATATGTGAAAACCCATCTTTTCTGCTCAATTCATTGGGGCTTGGTTTAATCCTACACTGTTAGTGAAAATAACTACTTAGCTTCTGCAGCGAAGAAAATCTGAAATCCCTTATATGTGTACTAAACCCATGTGAAAAATTCCTGCAAATATATTTTCTTTAACTTTGTTTCTTTATTATCTAAATGATATTGTAGTCAAAGTTACAAAACAGAAGCTTTTACTATGTGTTTGATCATGGAAATTTCTAAGGCTAGTCTTTTCAGAAGCAATTTAAGGGAATTAAGGGTCCAAATCCAAGAGAAATTGAAATTCAGGTCCAATTGATCTGCTGTCTCTCTTAGGTTTCTTTTCAAAATCTTTCACTTATTATTCCTTGCATACCTTTTTTATTCAGACTGAATTCTGCAGTCCTTATTCAGGCAAAAACTCCATTACTGCTAAATTGTGAAGGCATCATGAAAAACAATTTACTGATTCAGTAATGGAGAAATCTGAGAATCTTTCATCACTAAGTTCGTTATATTAAAATCAAGGGGAAAATAAAAGAAGGGAATATTAACCATTTGACTGACATATAGACATATTTCATAATATTTAAATTATAATATTATATTTTGTCTAACTGTCTGAGAATGTGGGATCTGTCCCAATGTGTGGTGGATTCCTAGATATTTCTGCACCTGGCTTCTTGGCACTATGTCAAAAAATGACAGGCCAAATCATAAAACTCAAACATGAGAACTATAAAGCAGAGGACTTAATAGATTTGATAATGCTCAAACTTCATCTTGAAAATCTCTCTGGAAAATCCACACTGGATTTGTAATCCTCAGTAGTGAAGGTGACAAGGGAAAGGCTGAGTGCAGCGTTTTCTCTGAGCAATATTGCGTGAAGTTCAGTCAAAAAGATAGGAAATGGCACGTAAATATGTGAACCTAAATGCTTCTGTCCTGCAGTAATGCTGAATGTGTCCTGCTGTTGTTACCAGTTACGAACAGGTCCTGATATGAACTTGCTGCAGGCAGGTATATCTCTTTTGCTAGTATTTACTCCCCTGAAAAAATATCATGACAATATCATGAAAAAAAAAAAGAGGCCTTTTCCTCAGTACTTTTGATCTTTGAATGTTGCTTAAGGAAATCACAAATCTGTCATTGTCATATTTTCTGGTCTGATTGTTATTTTTTCCACATATTCTCTTCAGGATTCTCTTTTAAGTCTTGTGGTTTAGGGTAGCATGTCTCTCTCAAGGCAGAATTATTTTTTTGTTATTGTTTCTTCTGCTGTTTTCTAAGCTCATACAATGTTTATCCTCTATTTAGCACCTGCATTTTTTTCCCCTGCAGGAACAATCCCATCACACATATGACTTGAGCTTCTTAAAGAGCAATATGATGTAAAATGAAAGAGTTTAAAAGAAAAGCAGATCTGAAAAGCAACCAGTCTGTGTTCAGGCCTGTTTTTCGTTAAGGTGTGTTGTCCTTTAGAACAAGGCAATGTGCAATATGATGGAAATTTGCCCAGCAAATTTCTTTGAAGGGTGCTTTGTGTTGTGTTTTTTTCCCTGCTTGGTAGTCCCAGAATTTCTCCCCATTAAAATGAGAAAATGCCTTTATAAAATAAAATCATGCTGCATCATAAATTTCGGCTTCATCTGACAGCACAGAAAATTCAGTGAACTTTGAAGATGCATTGAAGTTAAGACCATGTTTAATTCATGATGAACATAACAATAAGAGTTGCTAAACAAAGTCCTTTGTGCTAAGTTCTCACATCCACATTAGCTGTGTTTCAAGATTTTCATTCTTTTCCTTTTCCCTTTCCCTTTTGCTTTTTGTTTCCCTTTCCCTTTCTTTTTTTCCTTTCCCTTCCTTTCCTTTCCTTTCCTTTCCTTTCCTTTCCTTTCCTTTCCTTTCCTTTTCCATTTTTATTATCCTTTTCCCTTCCCTTTTCCCTTTCCTTTTCCTTCATTTCATTACTTCTCATTTTAACCAAATACCCATTGGTGGCATTAGAAACACATAATTTATTAAAAGAAAATCAGTTCATGTTCTTTGAGATCTCTCCAGAATGAAAAACAGAGCACTCTCAATGAGTATGACTGAGAGACTCCCCTCAAAATCACACTCCTGATTTAAGAAGAAGAGGGAAAATGGATTATGGGATGATCCAGGTAGACATTGCCAAATCTGACAGCAGAACCATATCATGAATGCAAGGAGTTGGATGCTGCTGCAGAAAGAAGCTCTGAATGCTCTGAAAGCACTGAGAAATTATATGTACAATAATATAGATGCCAGAATTTGTACCTTATTGCTATCATGTTCCAAGACAAGGAAACTTAAACCTTGCTACTTGTCCCAGTTTATCATCACTACTGTCAGAATACTCCGCAAGTGGCTGAAGGCTTCTGAATGCCTCTCTCCTTGCAAATCCATCTGCAACATGAAAGTGGGAGATATACATTCTTGGAAAGAGAAAAGCAAGGTTATGAACAAGGGATGTTTTATGTGTATTCAGGGAAATTAATGCCCTTTAATATGAAAAATACGTGAATGCTCTTAATATATGTGTTTAGTGGTATAGCTAGGTTAGGATAAATATCATGACGAATCGTGAGAGGTAAAAGAATCAAGTCAAAGTAATAATGAAAACAGGAGAAGATGACAAAGTACACTGTATACATACCCTAACCATTTTTTGGTGAGTAAAAATGTAAAAGTACAATTGAACAGAAGCAAAGATCAGTAGATTGAATGCTGGAAGTAGATAAGCTTTCATGAGGTGAGAAGTTCTGTTTAAAGAAGCAAGCTACTCCTGCTGTAGATCAACAGACCAAAGTCTGGTATCAATATTGTTATGTAAATTATCTATATGTAATGTCAGTCTCTTTTGAGTGCTCTATTGCTATGCTGAGATAAATACTCTTCTGTTAAAATAAAATAGTAACAATTATTGAGGCATAAAAGAGTAAAGATGTAATGTCAGTAGAACATCTAGATAGTAGAAAATAATAGTGTACTTTGTTCACACTGTAGGAAATTGCCATGGTTTAAACTCAGTAAGCCACTCAGTTTCTCTCTCACTTCCCCCATTTCCTCCCTCCTGCTCCCAGAGGGATGGAGAGAAGAATTGAAAGAATGTAACTCCCACGGTTTAAGAAAAGAACAGTCCAATAACTAAGGTATAACACAAATCACTACTGCTACCACCAATAGTAATAATGATAAGAGAAATAACAAGGGAAGAGAATACAACTGCTCACCACCTGCCAATCAATACCCAGCCTGACCAAGCAGTGATCTAACCCTTCTGGGTAACTGCCCCCAGTTTATATAGTGGGCATGACATGCTGTGGTATGGAATACCAATTTGGTCAGTTTGGGCCAGGTGTCCTGTCCCTGCTTCCTCCTGGCTTCCCCTCCTCCCTGGCAGAACATGAGATTCAGAAAGTCTTTGGTCAGACTAAACATTACTGAGCAAATTGAAACTACCAAAAAATATAGTGCCCAGAATTAAATTACAAAAAAACCCAACTCAGTCAAAACACCCACCTGCCCCAGCCCTGCAGAATTCTAACAGGATAGACATACTGTTTGAACAGGTGAGTAACAAGAAAGGCTATTTCCACTCTATGTGCTAGAAACGTGCATTGGAAACTAATCAGTAAACTTTTCTTTAATCTTTCTCAGAAATAGGTCTAAAATTGAGTGGAGCAATCTGAGGTTATTATGAGAAAGCTCAGTGGCAACAAGTGTAGCACCTATAAAACTCTACCAGAAAACACTGAGTGTCTAAAAGGGTGTCCAATTAAAAAGCTACTAAGAAAACAAGGAAGCAATTTTATTTTAGTAAATAGTGAATAAATGAAATTTATTTCCATTTTATGAGTAATTTAAATGTGTAATTTAACCTAGAAACATACATATGTGTGAGCAAACCCATGTATTTCTTTAAAATACTTTTAACTTCAGTAAGAATATACCTTAAATAAGATAGCAAAAAACAGCCCTCCAAAAATCTGAGTTTCGATCTATATAATATACATCACTCATTTATTTGTCATTTTACTGCTATTTCTAACAAATGTTTCAGCAATTTTTTTCCTTAAAAAAAATGAGCCAGGAACAGATATTCTACAGATTTCATTGGCAATTTTTCAATTATTAAATATTTTCATAGTAAGAAGCAATTTTTCTAGTATCTGGCCAAATTGCTCCTTAACAATATATAAATCCAATACCAGTCTTATTTCCAGCCCAGTGGAAGAATGGTGAATGGTGCCTTCTAGTACAGCTTTCAGTACCATTTTCAGTACCATTTTTCATACTTGCACAATGGCATCGAATCTTCTTTTTGTCTCCCCTTTTCCAGATTACAGAAACACAAACTGTACACTTTCATACTGCTCTTTTTTTAAAACCTTTTGGACTAGCACACATGTATTTAAGTATAATCCTAAATGTGGACTTTTGATTATGCTTTTTGGGAACTCCACACTGAGGGAAATTCTACTTCCCCTGTCTTACACAGGATACTTTATACTTTCCATAAACAGTGATGTACGCAAGTCCTCACATACCCACCCCAAATTCTATATTCACATGGAGAGTCTTTTTTTCCTTCCTTTTATAAATACTTTTAAAAGATGTACATTTATTAAACCAAATTATTTTGACAATGACCAATTAAGCAATTACCACCTCTTTTACGTACTAAAATTCTGCCCATTTTCATAAGTTTGGTGGACCAAAGAGCAGTCATAGCAAAGAACTCCAACAGTATGGCTTCTCTCTTGAATTATTAACTTAATGATTAAATTTATTAATATTAATATTAATGATTAATGATTCACATTTCTTAATAGCTAAAGATGATGTTTCTCCCAGTCAATGCTGGCTAATTTTTCAACATGAATTGTTTCGATAGTATCTGAGAACTTACAAAGAGCTACTACTTAAGAGAATTTGAAATTTCTGTTTATGTAGTATCGCATAATATTTATATTAGTTGTTGTTTCAGAATAAACTATCAGCATTCTCGGAAAACTTGGTTTTACAGAGTAGTATATTTGGCCTTCCCAGTCCTCTTCTGACTGTGAATACAGGCAGAAGTGGAAAAGATGCCACATGATAAAGAATATATTTTCCATATCTGCTAGCCAAAACTGGCACAAGTGGGAACAAAACTGAACAAGATACTTTCTTCGCAGGTACCTTCAGGGAGAAATAACTAAAACTATGTCTTGGCATGATTTTTCAGGGGTGACAAATAAAACTTTGTGGTGAAATGTTATAGAGTGAAATCTAGTGAAATTATCATGTGGCTTCCACTTAAATGTCCTATTTTGCAAATATAAATGGCAATTGTTGTTGATGTACTACAGTTTGAGCAGTGCAAAAGGATGTCTCCTTTAATGCTAGTCATTCTGTCGTACCACATTAGGGGCCTTTCCATTAGACTGTTCCAACACAGAGTTAATGAAACATCATATGATCAGACAGATAAAATGTCAAAGCCAACTACACTGACTAGTTACCTGCTGCCAGTCTAGTGTTCGAGTTGGCTAGTCAGCAGCTGAAGCCCTGCTGGATCCAGAAAGAAGACAGCTGGAAGTCTCTTGGCACTTGACTCTCCACTAATTTCAATATGTTCCCAGATACTGCAGGAAGTAAGTTATTGCAGTGATATTAAGAGAATATTTAATAAAAGGGATATTTTTTGATATGTCTATCCATGGAATAGAATATACTTTTACTTATTTTTAAATCATTGTTTATAAAGTTAATTTCTTAAAAGGAGAAAAGTGTCAATCACAGAAACCAAAAGCCTCTAACTCTGTAATGGGCATAGAACAACACAGCAATGTGAGATGCTTACCTTTTATTGACAATTATGTTTCATCTGTGATCTTGATAGAATGCTTCTGGAAATAAAAGAGATGTACAGTTTACTGATAATTGGTTCCAATACTTCATGTGCAAAGTCTTGTTATCTCAACAGTTAGTACCCTTTGAACATGCTTTGGTCTCACTTTTGTTGAAATAAAGGATAGAAAAGAGCATTTTAGGTCATCATATTCATTTCAGCATTGTCACATACACCATGTCATGTAAATGCCTCCTTATATTTACAACTCTCAAAAGGCAGGTTGGTTTATTTGTCTCTGCTGGATTTAATAGATGGTTACCCCAAATCTACACTTTACTGAAGTTCAAAAATATTCTTTGTGAGTGAATTTTTAGCAAAAGAACAGCTATGTTCCCAAGTTTGCAAGTGCCTATGTGGAGCTCGACATGAGCCAAGGATGAAGAAAGCCGTGGGTAAAGAAGCAAAAGTAACAGTGCAAGCAACATGAGAAGAAACTGGATTATGCTAAGATACAATAGTGAACTGTTAGCAAGCTTTAATGGGTAGGTTCTCATATGCTTAGTTTAACCAATTGTAACTAGTTGCTGGGTGCTTCATTGTATATGTATCCAATCTTAATACTTCAAACCATTGATTATGTATCCACTAATACAGCTAGCTATTGTATATGTATCCAATTATAATACAGCATGCTATTCTAAGCAGGTGTAGACTGTATAAAAAGTTGTAGATGCTTTGTACTAGAAGAGGGGGTCGAATATCTGACAGAAACTGATGGGCTGGATTGGTTATTGAAACTCTTTAAAGGAGGGGGAATTTCTGTATGGCTTAAGGATTAGATTGTATAAGGTTTGACTCTATTATGTATTCATAGCAGGTTGTATGTTACGATGTATAGTATCTATGGTTAAGAAGAATTTGACATCCATCTGGATTGCTCAAAAACAAAAAGGGGGAATTGTGGATAGGCTGTGTAACAGCGTACTTTTTGTGAGCAGTCCAGAGGCCTTGGTGTAAGGCAGCCTGCCTGAGAACAGAAACGGAGTTGAGATAAACTGAAGGCCATGGATTAGGGAGTAAAAGAAACACCAGCTGTAAGAACTCAGAGGTAGGCGGAGGAGAGGGGGAGCTGAGAAGTTCTAGGGGTTGAGTTCCCAGGACAGTGTTATCCAATCCTAGCATTGTTAAGGGTTAAGGTGCCCAGTGTGGGTATGGTAGTGCAATCTTTACGAAACTAACTAATGATATGAAGCATAGCAACACAACTGACCAATTGTATTAAGCCAAGTAGTTATGGTGATATAATGGTGATGTAAGATTAGGTATAAAAGTAAGCTGTGTAAGCCAATAAAGCGAAGTCTGCATATTGATCATATTGGTCTTTGCGCATTCTTCCCTCGCCAGAACCTCAACAATTCTTATTCTCAGCCCATTGTTGCCCAGTGTATATGAATTTGTTCCTATGCCAGACTGGTTTATCTGTTGTTCATCTTTTATGTACTCCACATGAGGTAGTCACATTCTCTTACATCCTCTGCTGGACTAACCAAATCAAGATTTTCAGTTCTCTTTTCTAAAATAAGTTTCTNAAGCCAATAAAGCGAAGTCTGCATATTGATCATATTGGTCTTTGCGCATTCTTCCCTCGCCAGAACCTCAACAATTCTTATTCTCAGCCCATTGTTGCCCAGTGTATATGAATTTGTTCCTATGCCAGACTGGTTTATCTGTTGTTCATCTTTTATGTACTCCACATGAGGTAGTCACATTCTCTTACATCCTCTGCTGGACTAACCAAATCAAGATTTTCAGTTCTCTTTTCTAAAATAAGTTTCTGATCATCTCAGAGTGTGTTCTGTTACAGGTTTGAATAATTTTTTCATGTGGGTTATGAGAAATTGCTAACAACGGCAACTCTTTTTGGGTACTCATTGTTATGTCAATATCTACCAATATGTATTCAAAGGGAAAACCAGAGCCCTGTCCTGCTTTAAGAGCATGAAGTCATAATTCCTATGAGGATCTGCCAGGCCTGAAGACATTGGCAAATGCTCCACACATTCTTCTTTGAAGGGCAATGAATTTGGATCAAGATTCCTGAAGAGATCAGTTGAATGATATGCTGCCTTTGTTTGAAGTCCATGTTTGCACTTCTTTCATAACGACTTGGAATGGATATTCCCTAATAGCAACTGAATTTTAACAGGTTTCATATATACCATGGAGAAAAATTACCAATTAAAAAAAAAAAAACCAAAACAACAACAAAAAATAGAACAAATTATTGAGGTTTTCTGACTCTTTTATTTTATTAAACTTTCTGGAGCGTTTTGGTATTGCCTTTTCCCAAAGAGTCACTTGACAGGGAAAAAAAATGTTTTACAGCAAGGATTGTCTACAAAACAACCTAATCAAAATATTATTAAACAATTACACTGCAGTAGGCTGTTTAATGAAGTGTTTTCACTGCAGTTTGAACATTAATAGCAACAGTGTTAAGCTGCTTTGTGCTCTGTTTATCAAACAGCCTGGAGTAATGTGAGCTGACTAACAGCCAAATAAAATCTTGAAGCGCCTTTGACAGACAATATACTTGTGCCAGTCCAAATCTCGTCATGCATTATTATTGAGCATGGAAATGACAAAAAGGAATGTCAAGAGCTTCTATATAGTGTATATCATAGTTCCATGATAACGAGGGGCCTCCTGCATTCCTCATGGCTGTCCTATGTTCTAACAGGGTTTTGAATCTTAATAGGAATTCGAAGCTGTATGCTCGGTAGCTGTGTGGAAAGAAAGTTTAGATTTCTGTTCAGATTCAGAAACTCTCCTGGGTTGTAGCTAAGGGTGCTGCATCAGCATGTAATCTACAGTCACAGGATCCCAAAGGTTCAAATCACTTTAAAAGGAGAGAATAATACCCATGTGAATGAGAAATGGCCTGTTAGAATCTAAAACTTTTCTAAAGCTCAGCATCTCTGAGAGTTTTTGCTTGTTTTAGCAAGAGGCCAACAACAGTGTATCCAGCCAGTCTTGGAGAAATAGGCAGAGTATTTCAGCAGTTCATCTGCAAAGCAATAATCTAAATTTTATTAAGAAGATCCATTGCTGCTAAATATCAGCAAAGATAGATGGAAAGATTGTGAAAACACAGAACCAAATTTAGATTTAAATCTGGACTTCCTAGGGATGGGTTGCATTGTCATGAACATAAGTGAGGGGGAAAAAGGTGAATAATCTAAGAATATGCAACATTGCAATAACCTTTCATAGCTAGCCCAGCTACAGAACATAGTGCAATGGCTGATAAAATATTTGAATAATCTTTAGAGGTGATTTAAAGTTAAATTTTAAAGCAGATAAAGTCTTTTAAAGAGACAATATCTGTATTTCACCTTACTTCAATGAAAAGTCTGAATTTTATCCAACTGTCAATAGAAGTGCACTTAGGCCAGGACACCGGACTTTGTGCTGAAACATCTGAGCTGTGGGCATGATTTGTCTTCTGACAGCTCTGCTCCATGTGGCGAGTGAAGAAACATAGCTTTTCACTTGTTGCTGGACTAGGCTAGGGACTACCACTACCTAAGTGGCTAGGACATTGCCTTCGAATCTGGCCTGTTGTATGGGTGCCTAGGTGTAGTCTACACCCTGTGGCATTGCTCAGAAGACTTGCAGAAGCAGTGAGCAGTCCTCACCATCTGCTTCTCCTCACAGTTAAGAGGAGGCTGAGCTCTAATGTTCATTTATTTTAATCCCAACCTGTTCTGCCTCAGTTTTTATTACATGCCCTTTGCCTGAAATGTGTGTGGGCTTTCATAATTTTATCACACTGCCACAGCAAGACTAACTGTTGAAGTTAAGATGTGGGTAACAAGTGCCATTACTAGGGTAAAATATAATGTCATCTTACAGCAGTAAATGTTGCATAATAGAGAACCTACTGTACTGGGGATAGAAGACCAAGTTACATCACAGTTGTAGCAGGGTGAGAGCGTAGGAAAACTTGGTGAGTAATCAGTTACACAGCTTACTTCGTACAGCAGCTTGTTCAGTTACTTATGACACCTAATCATTTTTAGCCTTCTAAAAGAAAATTTAGTCTGAGTTTTGTTGAAATGTTGGAGAAATTACTAGGCTGAAGTTTTTTTTTCTTAACAGCCACAGAAGACAGCAAAGTTGGAATAATGTTTTGTCTTTCCTTTCCAACTTAGCGACACAATGCACTGATTACAGTAATTCTCTCATCTAAACAACTTCCTCCTCCACTTCCAAAAATACCTTTTCCACTCACCATCAAAGTGTTTCCTAATAGCAGAGAGAGAGCCCTAAAGGGGTAGTTGCCTTGAGATAATTGGATAACATACTCCTGAGACCTGAGGTGTTGGAGGCACGGCTTAGCTGTGCTTTGACTCACAACACCCCAGGGTTTTGATATAGGCAATTGAAGTTTCTGTTTCCACTTATGCCTCATTGCCTCAGCATGCCAGATCACTCTCATGCAATTCTTGATGGCACTTCTGTGTCTAATATAGACTATGCTCATGAGTTCTGCAACAAAATTTCAGCAGCAGTAGCTATAGCATGACACAATAATATTAGATATGGCAAAAAAAAAAAAAATCCCAAACTATAGGCTTTTATAAGCAGATGTGGATTTTTGGGAAAAAAAAATTGCATTTTATAGGGACATAGTATCCATGAAGGAAATTACCAAGCTTCATTTTCTCTTCTGATCATGCCTATTGGAAGCATTCCACTGTCATGTAAATCTTTAAATTCTGATTGTGGCTGGGGAAATATATGATCACATGGCCACTGGATTTGGGAATTGCAGGTACAAATTCTTGCTTCACATTGTTTCTTTTTCAGATGGTCTCTTCCTTTGTAAATAGGAGGCTGTGAAAGATGCAGGCATACCACAATCAAACACAAGTTAGATTGGGACTTTAAACCTGACCACAGGTTGGGACTCATGAACTAAACAGAAAATAATCACTATTGTAAATACTTGCCAGTTTTGCAAGAAATTATTCACAATAAATGCACAGACCTTCAGCACAAATCACAGGATATTTTCCGCAACGATATTTTCTGATCAGAAATCATGTAAAGGACTACAAATGTAATGAAGACTGCACCCAAGTCACATTTCCTAAAAAAATGAAATAGAGAATCTAAAAATGATATCATAAAATTTTTATGAGGGACAAAAAAAAAAAACAACCAACAAACAAACCAACCACCCCAACATAAAATCTGTACCCACACAGCCTTAACCTTTGATGAAAAAGGTATCAAAGAAGAAGAAATAAGAGGTCTAGGTATTCCTTTTTTTTCTGGCTACAAGACAGGTGAGTTAAAAAAAAAAAAAAAGAATGCAGTCCTCTTTTTCTATTGTTCCAGTTTTTCAAACTTCTAGGGCATGAGCAGACAGATATTTACTTCCAGTAAGGTGATTGAATTACCTTTTTCACAAAAAAAAAAAAAAAGAATGCAGTCCTCTTTTTCTATTGTTCCAGTTTTTCAAACTTCTAGGGCATGAGCAGACAGATATTTACTTCCAGTAAGGTGATTGAATTACCTTTTTCACAAAAAAAAAAAAAAAAGAATATTTTGCAGAAGAAATTGTGAAGGCATCGCAAAAATATTTAAGAACGATATTTTCCCTGAAACACCATGTAATGATCTGTGCTGGGAAAGTTCCTGGCTTATAATGCTTTTCTTAGGTTTGGACTTGGATTTTTTTTCCCATTTCCTTTACAGCTGATCTGCTCAGTGTTTTGGAGTTTTTGTTGTTGTTGTTATTGTTTTCCTCACTGAAATTGTGATTACAGGCTAAGCACTGTTTTTCAGAGCACCATTGGCAATGTCTTTAAATTAGTAGACATGGAAGTGCAGAGGCCTTTAAAAAAATCTTAACACCTCAGAGATCTCTCACATAAGTTGATTTTTCATTTTTAAATACTGGTACTACTGAAGTTGGATGGTCTCCAGTATGGCACAGTTATCCTATCACCTGCAGTTTTGTAGCATATCAGTATGCAAAAAGTATTATTTCTTGTGATAATTGATTTCTTAGTACAAACTTTTAGGAGAATTAAAAACAAAGATGACTTCATGAACTGATGTAGTTAGAAAGTAGAATTTGTCTCTTAAACATTGCCTTCCTTGCTGTCACGAGATAGTTATAATATAAAAGCAGATATATCACTAGATATTCATGATGCTGTTCAAAAAGCCCAACCTAAAGTAAAATTTTGACTAGATAATATGTTACATAACATCAGGATTGTATCACATTTTTTCCTTGAGATCACTGTCTTAGTTTTTCCTAATGTCATTTGTTTGAGGTATTTTTTTTTTCCAGAGAGAAACAAAGCTCAGACAGTTTTATATCAAACTAAAAATATTAAGTCCATCCAGTGATGAGAGAAGTGTGAATACTTATACACCCATTTACTTTTTATATTTTTTTAAATATTGTAGAAATATTTATATGTGAGTGTCCTGGGTTCAGCAGTTGCAGTCAGTTTTTCTTCTCTTTAGTAGCTGTGTTTTG
>NDXB01010446.1:5595-19387 GCA_002631895.1 Agapornis roseicollis
AAAAAAAAAAAAAAAAAATCAAGGAATTTCTGCCAGCTCTCTGATTTTCAAGATAGGCTTGTGTATTTCTGCTGTCTCATAGCATCATCTGCACCACAGCAATAGAAGTCCACAGACTGCACTGTGTTGCCCATCTGCAGGTGATCAACTTGGACAGCTGCACTTGTAAGCGTGCAATTCTCAATGACCATCATCTGCTAGAAGCAGGTTTGTTTCTTCTGGTACAGTTTGTTTCACATTCTTCATATAGGGTAACAACCTATTCTTCTGACGTTACTACCATGTCTAGCAAATCTGCATGAGTTTATGACTTTTTCCCTCCAATTTACTGTATGAATACATGTGAAGTTGGTCTCACTTCTCTTCCAGTGTATTTCATTGCTACCAGTCTCTTCTCTAAGTATAATTCCTGACCATACCTGTATCTCAGTCAACAGCACTCCTGCTTGTATTTCTTCAAGTACCATGCCTCCCTTTTGCTTTCTCTAAATGGAAGGTGAATATCCAGTTACTCTTTAAGGGGATTAAAAATTACACAGAAAACTTCCAGACTCTGAACAAAGAGCTGAGAGTAAATAATGGCAGACAATGCAGTCTCATAAATGCAGTCTTTTTTTTTCTACTGGTGAACATAGTAAAGCTTTTTATGATTTCACTTACTGCATATTTTTAACTGTTAACTTCATAGTTGCGGTGAATGATTCTAGCACTGTATTGCAGTATAGCCATCTATCAAGCTATTAACCTTTTGATTTCTATTCCTTGTATCTTTAAGTTTCAAACTCTGAGAAATATTCAAACCACTCTGTGCTGTAGTAAAAAGGAATAGCTCAAAGTCAGCCAAACAAAAGTAAAATCCATGAGTTTTCTATTTTCACTGAAACATTAAGCAAGAAGAATTTAATGCACTTTGAGTGAAACAGCCATTTAGTTTTGCTGCGCATGATACAAGTTCCCGTTTGTCCATATATTCACTTTGCTATTTATTTGATTGTTTTGTAAAGCATTTTGGTACTCTATGGGTAGGAAAATATATCATACAAGACTGAAATTAAATTGTCTGTTCTGTTGAAGATGAAACACTCTCCTAAGGGTTTATCCTGCTACACACTTAGAGCTGTATAGAGATAAGCGGGTGTTTTATAATTCAAGCTCAGTAGCTTGAATACTACTGTCAGTTTTACAAGTTTAATAATATATCAAATATTTTGATCCACAGGGTGCCATATAAATACAAAGAAATGAAACATAGATCTCATTAACTAGTGTTTTGTTCTTTACAGGGTCTTGCTACAAGCAAATACTAAAACTTGCCTGAAAAGTTCAAATGTCATTTTGTTGGAGAAATCAGCATCTGCAAATATGTCCACTCTGCATTAAGCTTTGTTTTTGAAAATCCTTATCTCTATAATCACCTCTATAAATGCTATTGGAGATTCAGAAGTTGAGAATAAATAATGAAATTTCAGCTGCCTACAGAATTGGAGAAAAGCTATTAAATATATGCCCTAGTATCAGTTTCTCTGTTCTTTCCATTAGTGATGACACTACTTCTTGAGTCAGTGGCTCTTGCAAATGACCTTTATGTGGCAGCAGCAGGAAAATAATGTCCTTTGCCTACCTCAATGGATGGTTGTAGAAATACCAATTAGAACTTCAGCAACCTCCTTTGCAATTATTGCCATCTACTAATTTAGGGATGTAGATGGCATATGAAACTTTCTTCAGACTTGCACAGCCATAATTTAATTCCCAATATGCTTTGTTTCTTCCCTGTATCATGAAAGAGATGTAGAGTGCATCTGCAGGGAGAAGGCTCATGGACCTGCTTTCTCGATGCTCTAATGGCAGACCGACAAGTAAGTGAATTAACAATAAGAATGGAACAATGTGAATTATGAATTAAAGAGCAGAAGGACCTTACCTCTCCAAACTCAGGTTTACAGGACAATCCGTAAGATTCATTCTGCTTAATATGCCTGCATCATACAGACCAATTAAGAGCCAGGGAGAAAAGACACAAATGGAGAAAGCATTATAAGAAAATTACAGTTTAGAACCTTTCCATAGAGAAAAAAAGCCAATAGCTAAATAGCTATTTTTTTTTTTTCTTGAAAAATGGTGTATTCCAGCTAGTGTTAGCCAATACGGTCCATACATTTTTCATGGGTTTTACTTATTGCCAAGAGCCCTTACACCAGTGAAGAAGTTAAACTCCTGCAGAACTGCCACATTAAGCTCCTTCCTGGCTTTGGTTTTTCCCCCCATACTTTCAGGATACAAAGCTTTTCACTCTAAACTTTAACCTTCTCAATGTTTCAAGCACAGTTTGAGGTCCTTTCCAGCATTTTGTCAGAAACTTTAATGAACAGTCACACCCTTGTGACATCCTCATTAGGAAGAAAAGGAAATGCCACAATACGTCGCTGACATGGCCAAACTAAAGAGTGTCAGAACTGAAGATAACAATGGATATTGGCAGGTCAATCACTAATTCAAACAATAAGAAGAGGAAAGATGTAATATTTGTCTACCACTCCCCTTTACCCAAACCCCAGTATTTTGTGAAACAATTCTTAGAAAAGGCAAACCAGAAATGCATAACCATGGTGGCGTTCAGAGGAGTAAAAGAAAGGAGATCTTGGATGAGAGAAATGAATAAATCTCATGTTTTGATTTTGCAATAAGGAAGGAGGAGCAGAACATTAACTAAGTAACTTTTTCAGGTTACAGTGATACACAACTCTGATTCTGATGGAAAGTTAATTCAGGAATCATGGTTAATGAGTGAGCTAAGAAAAAGCGAGATGAGAACTGACATAAGAAATAAGACTACTGGCAAAAAACCCAAACGAAACAAAAACGACAATGTAAGCAGCAAAGACAATACTCTCCAAAGGCAAGAGTAAAGCACCACACTTAATGTCTTTTACAAGCACTGAGCCTGCACAAGCACTGAACACACAAGTCACAAGAGAGGTCTAGTATAAATATATTTTTCTCAGCTTAGAGGTGTCAGAAAAAGCATCTTGGGATCACACAGCCAAATGAACAAGGAGGGCAAAGATGGAATGCTAACTTGCTAAGCTCTTTCTCCACAAATACTTTCTTAAATAGATTTAAATGATTAAGATGCATAATACTGCTGCCAAATTCCAAGTAAATTTGAGGCAGTTGAAAACAGAATTTCTGAAGAGCCCTTGATGGCAACACCGGCTTTAAGTGAGGCAGACCTGAGCTGGCACTCACTGACCCTGGGGAACATAAATGTTATTGCTTCACTTCCACAATAGCTACTGCAGCAAGAACAAGATTTTTGGTTGATAAGGTTGGTTCAAGTCACCGAGGGCAAATCAGAGGTATAAAGGAAGTGACCATAAAATAGCTTATTGAAAACCTATTGAAATGAATAAAGCAATCCATTTGTCTTCAAAGACCTGTGGTCAGCGCACCGAGGAAATCTGGACAGCCTTTTGTGAATAATGTTTCAAAATACACATTGTCCAAGATCAGACACTTATATATTCTGTATAGATGGGTTAGTGGGTGAACAACCCAACGCTTGGTGAATTCTGCTTCACAATGACAGGAAGAGCCAACACAGAAGAATCAAAAAGTGATGTTGCTATGAACACTTGGCTGCCACAAGCCAGTTATCCCTGTGGTAACTTTTCTGACACCTCCTGCTTAAAACCCAAAAAGCCAGAAGGATCGTGAGGCCCTGCTTTCATGTGAATTTGTACTGAAAATCAAGATCATGCAAGCTTTTGGCCTTCTGCTCCACAGGAGGTTTCCGTCCTCCCTGAGCTCGCCTTGTCATGGGACAGGTTAGTTTTACCCTACCGATGATGTGTTGTTGCAATAGTAATCCTGCTCAGTACGAGAGGAACTGCAGGTTCAGACTCCTGCTGCGTGCGCTTGGCTGAGGAGCCACTGGCGCGAGGCTCCCATCTTTGGGCTTATGACTGAACGCCTCTAAGTCAGAACCCCACCTAGAAGTAGCGATACCGTAGCACCACTGATGCCTCAGTGGGCTCGCAATAGTGGTCACTCGAGATTGACCCAGGAGCTGACAGCCTTGTTCAGAATGTGTGAGTTAAAGCCCTTCATTAGCAAAGACAGGCCTTCCCCATAGGAGAAGGAAAACTCCCACCTTCAAACCAGGGCTGATGGAGCTCCTCTGGCCTTGTAAGGTTTTCCATCGAAGAGAAGGACACTGTTACAAAACCTATGACCTGAGGACTTTGCTGTCACTGTCCTAGCTCGCTAGGCCCTGGCAGTTAAACCTCAGGTGTAAAGGGTGGGGGCAGTTCTGCGCACACTGCCCTCCCCTAACAAACCCACTGCACAGGCTGGCAGGGCTCACTGTCACTTGTCTGTATGGACAGGAGAGGGTCAGAACGGCAGGTGACAAGGTGCATGGGAAGATGCAGATGCAACCTTGCATGCTGGCGGAACAGGGCATGGGCAGCTTGAGATTGCCCAGGAGATGTCAGTCCTGGTCGGACACTCCCTGATTGCCTAAGCACCCTTTATTCCAACCAGATTTGCATATCCCACATACCCTTGGTCATCATGTTTGTAGTAAGCATGGTTAAAGCCCTTCCCAAATCTTCGCTTGAGAAACCAAGCCATCAATCAATCAATCAATCAACAGATGGGTTACATCTATAATGCAGATTATAGTCTTACAGCAAAACAGAATGAAGCTTTCCAATTCTTCAATGCAGTACCTTGCATAGCCAAGCCTTGACTTCCTTCACCACAGTTGAAAAAAACGCCCACTTCCAGAAGGTATGATTTTTTTCACACACACCCCATCATGGGAGAGTTTTGTTTAGCAACATGACTTCAAATTCAAGTGTACTATATTCAACATATTCAACTGATGGGATAATATATATAACACAACTGAAAATCAAGATAGTTTGAGCCTATCCCTCGTTTAAGCTGATTTGCTGTCAGCCAGCCAGCAAAGCCCTCAGACTCTGTGTGCCCCAGTTTACCTACCTACAAATAGGGTTTTAATAACACAATTCTACTGCACAGTGAGACCTTGTGCATTAGCATGTGTAATATAGAGGGAAATAAATGATAAATCATTACCTAAAGACTAAGCACTATTATTCTGAGTGTGTACAGTGATAATAATTTGCTTTTATAGACTAGTAAAATCATGAGATCATAGGAATAAATTCAGATTAGCATGTGTCAGAGGGGCACAGAAGACCAGATGAGGCGACATTCTGATTTAATCTTTTACAATGCATTTTTTGCATAGCAAAAGGTGGTTTAGAAGTGCTTTATTAAAAAGTTAATGTATTTATTTCCAGATTATGGGAAGTCTTGGTAAAAAAAAATACACTTTACCTGAAAAATGGTAATAATTTCAGATATCAATTATTCATATTTTTCAATATAGCTCAGAAAACTCAATAAAATTTTAAGTGCAGAATTAAATACTTGCAACAAGGCTATGAAAAGGGGAATGTTTTCTTTGTTTAAATTATGTAAAGGATTGGTTAACGTATCTGTCTTTAGCTTACTACCAAATTTTTTATAAGAATATAAATTCAAACATCTTTCCTCAATAGCGCAAAGCATACTTTTCAAAAACTGTGTTGTTATGGTGCAACACAGCCACATGATGACAAGCAGGATTTTGGTGTAAATTCTTTCAGGCATAAAAAAAGTGATGTGGCTTGGAAAGAAATGAAGTAACTTCATAAGGAGAGAAAGTACCATTCAGTGAGGCAGCATTTTGGCCAGACATTCTTGTGTAAAACAGCTGCAGATCCAATGCTAAACCCACATACTGGATTAAAGAAATTACTGTGATTTCAGCAAAGGACCACAGCCTTGTGAAAAAGGCTGCAGTAGTGGTCTAAGACTCAAAGAAAGTGATGTTGAAGATGCCCTGTCTCTCAGTCAGAGGGGAAGATCAAGAAGATGCCCTTCTCCTACTCCTTTGGGAGGTGGATGTGGATCAGTAACTAGCCCACTACAGCAATATTGAAGCATGTATTGCTAGCTAGAGGACTAAAAATCATGTTTGATTCTGAGTGGTCATCAGTCACAGCAGTGAAGCACTGCTCCAGTGTATGTATATGTAAGGCTGTCCACAATTGCAATTACATTCAGGGCAGGAGTTTAACATTTCCTCAGATCTCTGGAGTTAAATTATAAACTGGGTAGTCAAAATGAGATAATTTTGCGCAAAGTAGCTATTGCTGTTCTCAGTTCCAGACATTTTTTACACTTACATGGACATGCATGCAAATATTCAGGGGAGGTATTGCAGCCGCAAGCTAGGCTCTTTGGTCATGGTGCAGCTGAGCTATGAAAAGTTCCAAAGATGAACAAAACAGTCTTTTTCCTTGAAGACTTGTCATTCAATTAAATATATGTCTCTCATTAAGGTTCTGCTTGATATTTTGATTTTCTTTTCTAGTTAAGGAACAAATCTTTTCTTGGCCATGTATAATTACCAAGAAACCAAGTTATCTTCTTAAAACACTACTACTACTTTTATTGAATAAGGCACTGCATACCTTCTCTGATACTGATATCTTTCCACATCTAACAGATTTATAAAACTTCCATTCAACAAACAAGATGGAAATTAAGAATGTATTGATGATAGCATTTACTCCCACACCCAAATGTTTAACAGCAAATAACTACTAACTTATTCCACAACAGAGGAAGTAGTATTATTTCAGGTCTATTAGACACATATGAACTCCTGTTTTAAACCCCAAGATGCAGAAGCAATATTGTGAAGTTCAGCTCCAATCTATCAAGATGTCTTGTTCTGACCTGAACCTAGAATTTCTGTTGCCATTGTTCTTTTGCATCATTAGAGGGAATTATTAGAGTAGGGAGAAGAGTTTTAGCTAAAGTCCTTGCCATGGAGTAACTCTGACTATATCACAAAAAGTTATACCATGGCATATAGTGAGGTAATACAGGGATTTGTTTGTTTTTTTTTTTGTTAAGAAGTATGATAAGAAGTGTCTATGAGGAAGATGGAATATATGAGCTGAAAAAAACCCAAAACCAATATGTAGTACAGAACAAATAGAGGCGATACTACACAAAGCAGATGAAAGACAGCAAAAAAGAGACACATAATTCCAAGGCGAATACAAATGCCCCACATAAAAAGGTTACTAAAAAAAAAAGAAACAAAAGGAGACAGTGAAAATAACCACATTATTGTGAGATTGGAATAATCAAGAAACGAAAGCTGGCACAATTTACAATACAGTAACATATTTTTTGCCTTTGAAATACATATTTTTTCATCTATAGGAATATAAACTGTCAGATGGAATGTACAAGAATCAAGAATGCACTAATTGTATATTAGTTTGATATAAAAATGTTATCAGCAAATGAATGACTTTTCTAAACAGTAGCTTGCTGACAAGTTTTTAAATTTAAAATAATGCTTGCCAAGTCCTGTGGGAGGGTTTGGGGAAGCTAACAACTTCTAATATTCATATTGATAACTTGCCATCAAGATGTGAAATATAGCAAACTACAACTGAAATAGCACCTGTCTGAAAATACTAAAAGAATGGGTTGTTACCCTGCATAGAAACCAAAAGACAGAAAACTGCCACACTCTCTTGTTTCCTTTCATCCTCTTACCCAATTCTATTCTACAGAAAGGACAAAATAAAGAAGATATGAATCAATCATGAGGACATCTGATCACTGATACAAGAAAACTTTGTTTTTTCAAGCATCTGATGGGTTCTGTAAGAATATGAGCAAAATAAACCAACCCCCCTCACCCCCCAAGTTGGAAAAAAACCCTATTTCTCAAGAAGGAGATGACACTGAACTAGCATTTATAGTTAATAAAACTGTGTTCCATCAGAATTATATTGTAGTTCATAATAGGCACACAACAGTACCTGTAAAAGGAATTTACAGAACAGAATTATATCATTTAAAATAGGTTGCTGGGAAACATCCTAGACATGTTACTGATACAGTCAAGTAATGGCTGCAATGGATCTCTCCTGCCATATACTTAGCAAAGCTTTCTCTTTGTTTAAAGGACAAGATAATCTATATGTTGCAATAACTAACACTTTAAAACAAATCAGATTTTTTTTTCAGAGAACATTCTTTCCCAGTTTGAAAAAAAAGAGAAAGTGAAGGAAAAATATATTGAAGGAAAAATATATCTGCCATTAATCAGTGCTTGCCAAATAAGGCAATTATCAAATACTTTATAACCCTTACCAGAGATTGTTTGAGCAACAAGGATATGTATTTTCTTTTTGTGTTGTTTCTTGAAGTTCAGCAATTGTGCAGGCAATTTAAGTTAAACTACAGAAGTTTTTATAGCAGCCAAGTGTAGTGTTTTTTATATTATATACTAGTAAGGAAAATAGAAAATTTATGGCAACTATGAATGATGCTTGGATCAGGCTGTTAGTTTCCTGGCTTGCAAATAACAGACTTATAAAATGCAATTCACCTATATATTCTCCATAAAGTAACAGTGACCTAACCGAGTTTTCAGAAAGAGCTTTAAAATTTGTCCCTGAAATAATTAATGGTAGCTAAATTATTTCAGGTATTAAAAATTGTCATGTATAATGGTGTGCTCCAATGCCACTTGCTTTCAACAGACACTATTACTTCATCATAAAGCAGATTAGGTCATTCTAGTATATAGTTATGAAAGCATTCATTTCAAATCTTCTACCCAGAATGCTACCAAAGATATTTACTGATCCAGTGATATAGAAATAATAAAAATTAATAATATGATTCAATACTTTATGATTTTCCAAGAAGTATCTCAAGAGAACCAGATATTCATGATAGTAATTACAGTATCTTGCAAACCTCGAGGGCAAAATCACCACCAAAATCAGAGTAACAGTAAACATTTAAATCTCAAGTTAGAGATTTAAATCATTTAAATCTCAAAGGACCATCTCCAGATGGACATTTTCCTGTGTTATGCTGTATTTCACCAAACATGAAGGATCAGCTTTCTAACTCGGGTACATTTATTTTGATCTAAACCTGTCCATGGAACTTTGGAATTCAAAAGAAAGAAGCATTCATTCATGGGAAAGAAATGCCTAAATTTGAGATTTTAAGTGAAATGGGAAAACAGTTGGTGCATATTACTAAGATGAACAGATCATATAATCATAGAATAGCTTTGGTAGGAAGCAGCCTTTAAAATTCACCTAGTCAAGTCTCCCTGCAATAAGCTGGGACATCCTCAAGTTGGCCAGGTTGCTCAGAACCTTGTCCAACCTGGCTTTGAATGTTTCCAGGGATGGAGCATCCACAACTTCTCTGGGCAACCTCCTCCATTGCATCATCATCCTCACTGTAAAAGATTTCTTCCTCATATCTAGTACAAATCACCACTTTTCTCATTTAAAACCATACCCCTTGTCTTGTTGCAATAGGTCCTGCTAAAAAATTTGTCCGATCTTTCTTACAAGCCCCTTTTTAAGTACTGAAAGGCTACAGTAAGGTCTCTCTGGACCCCTCTCTTCTACAGGCTCAACAATCCCAATTCTCTGAGCCTTTCCTCATAAGAGAGGTGCTCCAGCACTTCGATCATCTTTGTGGCCTCCTCTGGACCACTCCAGCCCACTCATATCTTTTCTGTGCTGAGGACTCCAGAGCTGGAAGCAGTACTCCTGGTGGTGTCTCACCAGAGCAGAGGGGAAGAATCACCTCTATTGACCTGTTAAACCTTTAAGAGGTTTACTTACAGGATGGCCAGGACATGGCTGGTTGTGAATGCACATTGCCAGCTCATGTCAGACTTTTGATCCCCCAGTGCCCACAAGTCCTTCTCCTCAGGGGTACTCTCAATTCCTTTACCTCCAAGCCTGTACTGATACCAAGGGTTGCCCCAACCCAGGTGGAGGACCTTGCACTTGCGTTTATTGAACCTTGTAAGGTTCATATGAGACCACTTCTTGAGCTTATCCAGGTCCCTCTTAATGGCATTCTGTCCCTCAGGCACGTTAAGGCACACAGCTTGGAATCATCTGCAAACTTGACAATAGTGCACTTGATCCCACTTTCTTATGTCATTGATGAAGTTATTAAACCGTACAGGTCTTATAATGGACCACCGAGTGACACCACCTGCCATTGATCTCCATCTGGACATTGAGCCACTGACCACTACTCTCAAGATGCGACCATCAAACCAATTCCTCATCCACCAAACAGTCCACCCATCCAATCCATATGTCCTCAACTTAGAGAGAAGGATGCTTTGGGGGACCGTGCCAAAGGCATTATAGAAATCCATATATACAGCATACAACTTTTATACAGACATTAACTTTTATATATATTGATGAAAACTGTCTTACTGCCTGTTTGCTAAACACCAACAGCCCCATATAAAAAAAAAAAAAAAAAAAAAAAAAAATTTTTCAAAAATTGTGAATATGTAAATCTGCAAGAACTGCACTGAACATTCCCAGAAACAGAAGACATGAAGCAGTATGCACTTCTCTTTTGTTAAACCCTTAAGAGAACATCATTACCTACAGGAAGTTATCTTTCAGAGTCCTCCATTATCATTCTCATTTTTCTGATTAAATTCTCCCTCCCAGCTGATTTGGTTCATAGTTGTTTTCAGCCTTCTAAAGCTGGCTGCTGTAAAAGCATATATTTACATTTAAAGTGGTGTGTTTAATCTCTGGGTTTAGCTTCATAATGTTTTCATGCTATTACCTAACTGGCATTCAGTGTATCTGTAAAGTCGCTATGTATGTATAGCTATATATCCATTTATAATCATACTACATGATGTTGATATACCATTCCTACTGCTGCAATACCACTGGAGTCACAGATCGCAAGAATAACTGAATTTGGAAGGTACCTGCAAAGGTCAACAAGAAACCAGCAGAAAGCATGTGCACACAGACACCCCTCAAGAAGGCAGAAAACCCCAAAGAACTGATCATACTGGTGATGCCTGTAAATCTGAACCAGCATGAGCCTGCTTAAAACATCCCAAAAGCACAAATTCTTCATTGTTTAGAAATACAGCAAAGATGAAAGATTTTCAGTAGTAGCCAGCAATGATGAAAGCTTAAGAGAGTTCATTAGCAGCAACTTCCAAAAACGTAAACTCATATTTCTGGTCCTCAGAGAAGTTCACTAAAAAATTACAAGGATAAATGTGGATGCCAATGTACACACTCACAGGAAACCAGCAACCTGAGGGAGAAAATCCTGATCCAAATATGAATACCTGCTGAATATTTTGACTGTGAGAAGGAGAGTGCGCCATGGACTCCACAAATGGAGAAGTACTGTACTGAAATAGTTCACATGCATGTAAAACTGTGCCAATTAAAATGAACCCCTCTGTGCACTGTAACAAAAATTAAAAAGAAAAGAGGGGGCAGATCAATATTTTCAATGAAAAAGAAATCACAAAAAATTAATGATTCAGAAAGAAAATGAAGACTTTTATTTGTTGGGTTTTTTTTTAATCATAAGATGTCAGTGCATTAGATGGAGCTAATCTCACCAATTCTCTTGTTTGAAAAAGGCTGAAAACTCTCACTGACAACCAAATGTTTCCAGAACTTGACAGGGAAGGACAAGAGGGAGAAGGAAAGCATGAGCACACCTTCAATCCTCATCTCTGGCTACACAGGGATAGAGATATAAATTTAGGCCGTCACAGAGATGCAGTGGGAAACATTAGAGTTTTTAAAAGATGCTAAAGGTCAATCCATTCAAAAAATTTATGGAAAATTTGATAATACTGAACTGGCCCAAGCCATCCCTCACATTGGGGTCAAATTTCAATTATTGAGGGACCTTTATGTCCGGGGAAAATAATTCCCAGCCTTGGTAGTGTATGCCCTGTCAACATAAATCACAAAAACTGGAAACAGATGCATCCATCTGCACTTCTCAGATCTGCAGCTGGAAATCTTTGCATTTACCTTACTCATACAGCTTAAGGAAAGTCCTTGATCCTCATGACTGACCACCTTAGCTTTACTTGCTCTCTGGACATTTGACCAAAGATTGTACTATCCTATTCTTCTGCAAAATCCCTTATTTCACTCTAATAGAATCATGAAAGCTTTCCTGCAGGTCTGTAGTGGACTGTTTTTCAGACAGATATTGAGCCTCTCTTATAATAAAATGTTCATTAAGTTAAATGACAAAAAACTTTCTTGTTTTCCCATTTGCCTGGGCAGTTTTACTTTATGAATGAATGGGAAAAGACAGACACAGAAATTCATGTAGAGGTTTGGGTATAACACTTAAAAAACATGCAATGAAATCCAGAAGAATTCCAAAAGAGTCATGACAGATAGAGACAGCTATTTTTTGTTGTTGTTGTGATTTACGCTTAGCCTTCAATGTGCTTTAACCAAAAATATTAGAAACACACCTCAGGAAACACACCGTATCAGCTTGTGACAACACCTTGATTATGACACCTTGCTAAAGAGCACAACCTGCGCACTGGAGCGATTGTAAAGAGAGACAAATTCATTTTCTGCTTAAAGCAAAGCAGCCTGGAGTTTGCATCATAAACCAAAAAAAAAGCCTACCTAAGCAGAGCAGTCACAAGGCTGCTATGCCACTTTTCTTCGAGTCACGCCTTACACCACAGAGATGAGAAGTCCCATCCCTCCTCTCAGAGGATCTTTCAGTGGTGAAGTGGAGGTCTCCTGGCTGCGGAACTCGCTTCACTCTGTCAGCTTGTGATGGAATGTGAAGCAGCAGCAACAGAGGAGAACGAGAGCTGTAGCCTATGTGACTGACCTTTCGGGTAAGTGTTTAACAAGAGCCATCGCACTACTTATGGGAAATACTGGTGGTGTTCTGGTATAAAAATGTACAAAGAGCTTCCAGTGCAAGTATCAATTAGAAAGTTACATCTGTCACATCTGTGTTCAGTTTTACTCCCATTTGAAAATAAATTTAATGACTATCATCAAAGAATGGAAATACGCTCATCACAAATTTTGCAGCAGGGAAAGGGTGCATTAGAGAAAAAAAGCACATTCCCATTAGAATCATAATTGCAAGAAAGGAAATATTCAGGACATCACCTGTTAAAATCTGAACAACTCTGATGCATGGCAAATGGCAGTTGATCACCACCACATGCTGCTTTTCAGCACTGTTTGGAATGTCTGCCTAATTTTCATAAAAACTCCAACAAAAATGCCCTGCAACATGCGATACTGTAAGATTTCCTTTCAAAGCTATTAGCTGAAATAATAGATGCAAAATATCCAAAGAAAATTCACAGAGTTGCAAGGACCTCTGCAGTGTAACACCAAACAACAGAGGAAGAACTTACAGGTAGCACACTCAACTACTGCAGACATTGCTTATCATCTCTTGCAGGCCAAGGTGCAAAATTACCTTTTAACATTAACTAGTTTGAAATCTGAAAGTCCAGTGCCACTGCATACTACAGACTAATTCTGGCAGCATAAACAAAAAGACACTGAGCAGTCTGAATAAGTGAGTCTTGCACACTACAGTGCAGGAATAGTTCTTTAAATATGCTAAAATGAAGATGCAGCTAAATTTTCAACCTGCTAAGAACTTCAGTCATCATAGCTTGTTGGTGAAAGCTTGTCTTTGATGGGATTTTTCTATTTCATCAAATAGTCTTATTCATGGATGGCATTTTCCTACTTAGTCCTCTCTTTCTTTTTTTTTTTTTTTTTTTTTTTTTTTTTTTTTTTTTTTTTTTTTTTTACAAAAAAATTTCTTTTAAACAATTTCT
>NDXB01010446.1:19437-35544 GCA_002631895.1 Agapornis roseicollis
TTTTTTTTTTTTTTTGTTTGTTTTGTTTTGTTTTTGTTTTTGCTTTAACAAAACAAATTCCTACAAACAAATCCTGCCTTGAAGATTAGTGCTGGAGGTGTCAGTCCTGTTCAGCAGTGAGCAATAAAACCTCCAGGAGAGCAAAGCTCCAGGCTAGTTCAAGTCTGTCTGCATTTTCACAGAATGAAGCCTGAAGGCTTCAGAAGTTTCTTCACTACATCCCAGTTGATAGTCAAAGGTAGATGCCAATAGTGGGGATGTCTGAAGTATTACATTTCTTTATCATGATAAGAAATCACACTCTTGATTTTTGTGTGTCTAATTTATTTTCTAGTTGGAAAATTAAAACATTATATATAACATTGATTAAAAGTTCTAAACCGGCTTTTCAAGGTATGAACTCTGTACTTTACATAGGAATACTGGTTAGCCTTTTATTACTACCATGTGAAAAAGCATGGAATATTCATAAGGAGTACTTTATCTAGGTGAAGAAAAATAAAATTCTATTTCAGCTTGACATGGACAGAGAATTGCATAGGAACTGTTTTTTCCGCTGGAGTGATCTGCTGTAGGAGTTAGCCATATGCTTTAAATGTGATTGACATGTCTCTGAATTTAATGTGTCACCTGCTGAGTTCAAGACCTGTTGTCTATCTCTCAATGTGTAAAAAATGAATTGCTTCAAGATGATTTATTGCCAGCAAAATAGAATGTGAAAACAACAATAGAAACAGTGCTGTAAAGGCATCTTACATTTTATAGCACTGCTTGATGAGTAAATTATTTCACAAATATAATCAAACATTCTTATTGTGAAGCTCTCAACCTCAATAAAGCTATTGCACAGTCTAGTATCTGGCCCCCTGATTCATTAAGAGCTAATGCCATTAATAACATGGAGAAATGCAGCATTAACTCCCTGGGTTCCATTATAGCTTGTAACTGCATGCAGAAAATACAGGGTTATAATTTCACTACCAATCTCTGGAATTAATCTTTTCACTTTATCTTTTGTGCTTTTCCTCCTTTCCTGTGAAGTACCTACAGAAGCACCTTTAATTAAGGATTTCCATTTTCTGTTGGTTTTTTTTTCTACAAATGGGTCACTTGCTTGACAAATCTCATCTGTGTACATGCTAGCAAAGGTTTGATATGTAGAGCAATTCTCTAAATATCATGGGTTACCCTTCAAAAATGTTAAAAATGCAATAGAATGACATTAATTTCAAATATTTTTACTTTAACCTTAGAAAGATTAACATTAAAAATTAGGGGTAAATACTGGAGAGAAAAGCTCCAACTCATCAAGAAGTTCAAGCATAAATATAATTCAGTCAGGTAATAGCTTAAATACATAAACAGGTCTAATATGCTTAAAAGCAGGCTTAAAAGAAAATATATGACACTGCATATGGAATCACTCAGCTTCTAAAAGCAGCAGTCCAGTAAACTTCCATAAATTACTTTGTATGCCCTTTAAAAACAAAGCATACATTCCTACCTTCCTTTCCAGCCTGCATTCATGACATCCACACCAATGTTACTTTTCAGAGCCATACCTAGAGGACAAACAGAAGATATTCAAAACTACTGGCTTTGTTTCTCACCAAGCATCTCACGAAAAACACTGTCAGTAATGAAAACAAGTGTCATGTATTATTAGGTGTTCTCGGCTGTCAACATAAACTGGTTTGGTTACTTTCCCTTTGATCATTAAGTTGTAAATGAGTATAGCCAGCATTGCCACTGGACCCCCACACACCTTTCTTTCTTTGGGGTTTGGTTTTGTTTGTTTTGAGGGGTTTTTTGTTTGGTGAACATTACCACACTGCAGAGGAACTCTTAACATTTTAATGACTATTAGTCACAGAAATAAGACTGGGAAGGGAAGTGGTGAGGAAGAGGTAAAGATCTACTTTCTGCAGTATTGCTCTCTTTTGTCAAGTATTTTTCAGAAGACAGGAGGAAGCCACCTGCGAGCTTTTTGTTTTGTTTGTGGTATTCATGAAGCTAATAACTCCTGTGGATAATAGTTATGCCCCCAATACTAGGGCTCTGAAGAAGAATTGGAATTACTTTGCAATGCACTGCACATATCAACTGTCAAAGTTTACTCTGGAAGACTTCCAATACAGACAAATCTTAGGGAGAAAAATGCAAACAGATGCAGAACAACAGACCAGTGAAGTCACTGGCTAATCATTCTGCATAATTGCAGACTGACAGTGCAGTGTTAGACTGAAAGTTCACAGGTTTTGCTAGACCTTAGGTACTACACAGAGTAGTCTGCCAGTCACAGACTATTCATAACCACAAGAGATACCTTCCTTAGCAGAAATATGTGCTTAAAGATACATCTGATTTACAACCAGGTTTCTACATGACACAGAAAGGAAGTGCTCAGCATAAACAAGAGGAGGTATTGGACAACACGTGTCCAATTTGCATTCAACTCTGAAGTTAACTTTGGGAGCAAGCTGTTCCTAGCTATGCTGGTGGGGATTTTCCTGTCACCTTTATACCTTGAAAGAGAAAAGCTTTTCCCAGTCTCTACTTGAGATTGCAGAGGAATCCCTCAGCAGACTGACAACATTTGCATGCTGAATGTAGTATCTTAAATGTACAAAGAAGTCTATTGTCATGTTTGATAAAACATGAAACAAACTCATTGGATTTCACAATATCACTATTTTCTTTTTTTTTTTTTTTTTATAAATAGGTCACTATGTTGCACTGAGAATAAAGAGCATGGGTCACTGCAATCTGGTCTGGATGTGTGACTTGTCATTGCTCAATCCCTTTTCCCGTTCTACTTTAAGAGCTACAAAGAAGCATGTTTACAATTCAGGAACCAAGTTTTCTGTTTCTTGCACTCAGCTTCAGCTGCTGGCAGCATACACAGGATGCTCAGTGTAAAATTCTAAGCTTAATAAACAAAGGTAAGATTAACAGAAAACTCAGAAAAGGTGAAGTTTAGCAGTAAATTTCCACAATCTCTCATCAAAAAGGAAAGGGATTGTAAAAATTACAGAGGATTTATTTCCAAACACTGACTATAATACACACAGCATTATACCTCTATCAGTAACAGCAACAAAAGTAGCTTTATCTCCAGTGACCAATGCAGCATTGCATGTACACAGCAACAGTGGTTATCCCATGTGTATCACTGGCTCCATCACTCTAGAGATATGGCGAAATGACAGACAGTAAGATCCGTGTCACACTGGTTAGTGGCAATGTCTGCATGCATCATTGCTAAGTGACATAAAGTATGCATAGACAGCTATCGACAGCACTATTATACTACAAAAACACTTTTATAGTGAGTGGCTTCCTCAAATACAGGAATTACTGATTAAATACAAGATTTAAAATCAGGTTTTTAGCTTCAAAAGTATATAGTTGTTCCCTTTCCAGCTTCTGCTCTATGGGTAAGACTCTACAGCCCATGATTACACTGAAGTTCTCCACAGTAATTGCAGCTTTGCCATTTCCCTTCCTTGGTGCTTTACATCTGGCTCTGAAGTTGAAACCTTTGTTAGATGTAAAAATACAAAGATATACAAATAGGTAGATGTGTAGAGATCCATCCACCTGCTCTCCAATAAATGGGTAAACAGACAGGTAGGTGTACTCCCTAGAAAAATGACATTTTCCAGAACTGAACAGTCAGATTCTGGTATTTCAATCAAATACATATTGAGGTAAAGAAAGCCGTTTCCTAATATTCAAAAACAGGTTCTACAGCTAGAATGATTACAGTTATGTACTTTCAATGCATACAAGTAAATAAAAGGGGTTCCCAGCTTTGCTTTGTGGAAAGGCTGCTACCTTAACTAGTGACGCAGTTTTAAGAAAGGGATGAGAAAAAGCACATAAAATTACCTCCTGCATTTCCATGACAGTGTGCTCATAACCAGTGACCATCTGACCTTTTTTCTGAGGGTAAACTGTCCCAGTGAGCATGTCAGGGAGCAGCCAGAGCAGCCCTGCACCCTAAGGAGAAGTAAGCCTGAGCAAAGGGCACCCTACATGCAGCCAGGCACAGGCTGCTTCAGCCACATACGTATCACACAATACCTAAGCAAGACAAACAGCGCAGCCCTGGGGATGGTGGCCAGGTCCAACTGAGCCCAGACCATAAGACAGTATGACAGTATGACAGTATCACAGTATTACAGTGATAAAGCAAATCTGCAGTCAAGACAGAAAGCCAGCTTACAGGATGAGCTCTGGCTCAAGGAATGAACCAGCACTAACAGAGCACAGCCCAGAAGAATAGCTTAAGAAAATCTCAGGGGCTGTGGACATGAGGAGATCCAGGTGATATTGGTCAGGGCCATTAAGGCTTATTAGTGCACTCAGGGCCTTAACTGTGGTCTTTACTGGGTAGAAAAGCTGTATGCCCTTAAAGCACTGGCCTCACCAGAGTTACACAGATATGAAGCATGAGTTAATATGATTTGACATGCTATATCGTTGTGGAGGAAGCCCTACAGAAACTATGGAAAATGTTTACTTTTTTTAAAAGGATTTCTCTGTCTGCAGAAAGGAAATGACAAGAACTGACACTCAATTTTGCCACAGTGGCTGCAGATAACTTGTGGGTGGTATTTTGGCAAAGGAAAACATGTTCTGTTAGAGACACAAAATATGGCACTCTAGTACTTCTACCCATCCAGCAATGGAGGCTAGAGATGAAAAATGTATTGCCCTTTTTGTTTCATATTTGGATATGAGATCATGGAGACAGTAAGCTATGAGGATCTATGTTAATATATTTCATATAGTCCCATATGGTGATTGTGTATATTTTCTAGGAAAGAGGTGGAGGAAGATGCCATTTTTAGACCAGTGAATAAGGAAATATCAAAGCAGAAATTGCTAAAGAAATACTAAAATATGAATCAAAAAATCTCTTAGTTTTAGCAGTACTAGCTATTCACACTAAGCCAGGTATTTTCAACTCTTTTTTCAAGGAGGAACAAGAAATCCCCTGTGTTTCTTTACAGGCATAAACCTCATTAATGCTGTACCACTTAAATACTCTCACAAATTAATGTGAGATTAAACATATGAAAGCACCAAATTAAAAAACTTGTGAGATCTTTATCGATAAATGGAAAGGTAATGCTTCAAGATGACATGCTTTTATATGTAGCTTTATAGGCATAAGATTTTTAATAAATATTATGAAGTCTTATCATTATACCCATGCCAGATGCTGGATTGTACAGGCGAAGGTTGGTTTGAATGTGCTGTCATGTTAGACATACTTGCCAATATTAAACAGACTGTGACTACTATCAGTACATTTGTCTCTCTCTAGGGCATTTTTAAGAATTTTTTAATTAGCTTTTGTTTCCAAGCAGTGCTTTCATTTTTCTTGATAAAGCTTTTGTTTTTCCTGGTTTTATTGACTTCAGATTAGGTTTCACATTTCCTATAGTCATTATAATAAGAATATGAAGCTTTTAATAATGTATGAAAACTAGCAATGACAAGTATCTTACAGTGTTTTCAAATCCAGTTAAGAATGAGATACTTTAATGGTTACTTTCTTTTATAGTTTTAATTTTGGCAGTATCTTGTAGAAACAGTGTTTCTCATTAGAGAATTCAAATAATAAAAGTCTATTAAAAATCAATGAGAGGTTAAGCCAACATGACAGAAAGCATACTCCGTAACATAGGTGCTCATCTTAGCCCAGTTACTCTACTTTTCATGGTCAAGGTAGAAGGCACCTGTCCAAGAGTTATGTTTGCTTATCCTTTTCTGTGTTTGTCTCTATTTGGGGATAAATATAGGTATGCTAGGTTAAGATAAGAGTGAGCATGTTCTATGTGCTGCCAAGAGGATGTAAATCAAAGTACAGCCTGAATATAGTTTAGCGTGAGTTCTATCTTATCTGCCCCCTGAGAGTCTATGGTGATTCTCTGAGCCTACTGTGTAAGATTTACAGTCTAGATATCCTTAAGACTCAATCTGGCAGTCTGTACCTATTTTCTTTATTTCTTACAGTCAATTTTTCCAACTGACTCTTAATTAGGGCAACAAATCCAGTGACATAGGTTTTAACCTATTGTTTTGTACCAGCAGTCAGTTTTAAGTCAGTTGTTACAAACCTACATGATTCTCAACAAATTAAAGTAACCACAGAATAGTCATTTTCCTTTACAGATATTAATAGTGAATTTACCAAGCAACAATATTCACTCATACCTTGTAAAAAATGATGTTTATTAATGGTGTCTCATCGCCTTTCACAGCAGGGTTCCTCATCCTATTTTGCCGTAACAATTGAGTCAGCATCAGATTTTAAGACCGAATGTTATCATTATTCACTACAGTGCTCCACCAAAGCTTCACTAGAAAGCAATAAAGAACAAAATGTATATTTTAAAGACCCTCATTTTCTCCTAAATGCTTGAATTAAGTTGCAGACTGTGGTGTTTTGAGAATTGAGTTATGTCCTAAAGCAATGCTTCTGAAGAAGTGCATCATGCCTGGAAATTTGACTCTGACTAGCCTGTGAGTTTTCTAACACAGGATTTCTGATTTTCTTCAACTGTAGCTGCCACTGGATTTTGCATTCTGGCATGTGGATTGTTTCTGTCACCTGAGAGAATGATGAATAGTTGTCTGAGTAGCTCTGAGCACATACTTATTTCCTCTCCAATAAGAACAACAGTCAATATCATTTAGGCACAGGAAAGCATCACTACAATGCAAATCCAAGGACTGCTTTTATTTTTACTGCTGATTCTAGGTACTAAATCGTAGCTCTTTCACAAGCTTATTTGCATGGCTTCTGTGCTCCAACAAACAGGTACTGGTAAAAAAGATGGGCCTTCAAATGTCCTACCATAATAAAGTATGAATTCAAGAAAGGACACAGTACATAAATTACCTGTGAAACTGCAGCAGTCCTAAAACTTATGATTCTTCCACTCCAATTTGAATCTCATTTTAATGACAGCAACCCAGAAATCATACCAACAGAATTCAGTGCATGTAAGAAACATGAGGAGAGTTGGTAAACAGCTGTTTAAGGGTTTTGTACTGAAAAAAAGTCTATTTATTGGAACTGAGAAGTTTGCAGATCCTGTATCTTTTGATGAAACTGGTAAACCATCCTGGTCTCACATGTTCAAGATGAAAACTTGGAAGGATAATTAATCGGACATGAACATTCTTGAGAGAGAATGAAATGTGAAGGAAAAAGTTAGGAATTAAAATACTTTGCAGTGGTCTAAATAAGACATTTTTATTTTCATCTTACAGAATTCTGTGAGATGTTTAATGACTTCTTTTGTTGGTATCCCATAGTGTGCTACAGGAAAAAGAAAACAACTTTAGATTTCTTGAAGACTCTGTATCACTAAATGAATGCTACTTACAAATGCACTTACAGGCTGGCATCGTGTTGGCAAGGTTCACTGTGTTGTTTAATCACAACACATTATTAAAGCTTTCTTGCTAGTCACTTATGTCCTGGTCCTGATCACTGAAATGTAGGAAAGCTCTTATGGCTGAAGGGATTAATGAAGCCCAGAATACTGTATAAAGTATTCTGGAGCCTGAAGTTATGGTTTGTATAATACAGAAGTAAGCATGTGTCTGCTCTTAAATTACCTGTTGTGCTAACCAGCCACATTTTCTAAATATCATCACAGTTACACTGCAAGTAAACTCAATACTGCAAGCGTCAAGCAATAACAAAACTCAATGACCAGCTTCAAACTTTGTACTTTTCTGACCATTCCAGGGTGGGAGTCATTAGCTGGTGTCTCACAGGATATAATGGTTCACAATCAGGCATATTGTTGATAAATTAGTAAAAAATTGCAATTCCCACCACTTAAGCCAACAACGTGTAAGGTATGACATGGGGTGCAATTGCCCTCCATGTAGTCACAGCCTATGAAAGCTCTACACTGCTCAGTATCTCCTTGCATGGTGCACAAGCATTTCATCACCTTTGCCCACCTAGAGTGGAAGTGAGAATCTACAACTTTCATCTAGTGCAATATTTGTATTTGCAAAAAAAATAGATGTTTTAAAATCATGTCACATCCCAGTTAGTACCACAGAACAGAATGGTGCACAAGAATGGAAATCAGACACTAAAAAACTGTGCAGAGGATCCCCCTCACCCCACACAAGGGTAATACCTACTCCTAGCATCTGTAGTCTCTGTTATTCAAGACTTACCCTAGATTGGGATTGCCTTGGACCTAGTTTTCTCTGCCTGTAACCCAGTTCCTGGTTTTTAGAGCAGCTCTACCTGTGCTGGGCTGAGCCTACATGGCACCACAGCACATTAACAACACCCTTTTCTGTACTCTAGCAATATGCAGATAAACATGCAAAAAGACCAGGACAATTACATACCTGCCAAAACCTACTTCCAGGGCCCTGCCTTCTGTGCAGAACTGGGTAATAACTAGGGCCAAGAGAATAATGTATACATTTACTGTTGATATTGATCTGAATTTTTAAACGAACCCGCTCTGGATGTTGTTGTCCACCTATGTAGCTGTCACTGGAGCTGGTGCACAGTCAGTCAAAAGGAAAAACCAAACAGAATAACTGTATAGTACACCATCCATTGAAATGAGACAGCCTGGAAACTAAGTTGTTTTTCATAGCAACTCCATGTCCCTTATACACTAAAAATTCCCTAGATTTTTGCTGGTCACTGTTACTGCATTATCAGAACATTGTTATATCACTGCTGTTTCCATCTCAGCATTTAGCAGTTTAACAATATTAGCTACTGAATATCTAAATGGGCAACTTAATGTGTATTTTCATGCAGATGCTTTTCTAAACAACAAAAAAAGGCAAAAAAGAAATGAAAGAAAAGATCACATTTGACTTACAGCCTCATTTTTAAAAGGTTTATTGGTGAGACAATTAGCAGGAGTTCCAATTTGAGAGTCAGCATCCCTACAATTTGGGATCTAGGGGAAGATGGCATTCTGTAGCTATAAGTCAGTACAGAGCAGCTGAGAAGCACAGCCATTCAGCAGGGGTGCGGGAAGTGGCTTCTGAGCATCTGGGAACCTACAGGCTGCACACTGCCAAAACAACACTACTTTGTCAGGACACATTCATCTTCTCTTTCCCCATTCCCCTGCACAGCCAAGCAGTTTGCTGGATTCCATACCAAGAGCTGTAAGCAGCAGAGCCGAAGTACTGCATCCTGCATATTCCTTGGTTTTCCTCCCAGGCCAGCAGAGCCCTGCCTACAGTGGGAGGGTGATGAATCCCAGCCGCAGCTCTCCCCGGTGTCAGGCACTGCTGCTCCCTTTCACCCCATTTTTTCACAAGAGCACTGCACTGCTAGCTAAAGGCCAGGCAGATCTTAGCAGTGAAGGTGTTTCTTTTTAGGTCAAATCTTTTCAGGCTGTTTTGTTTTCTGTTGGAAAGCTCTCCTGCACGCATATCTAGTGCAGCATTTCAAAAGCAGTCTGCTAGAAGAAAATATGCTTTTGACAGGAATAAAACTTTACGGTATCCTTTGATATGTCAAATTATATCAGTGAATATCAAAAATATTCTCCAAAGCACAGCTTGTTTTTAATGCTTAAAGTTCCTGACAGAAATGTGCCAAAGTTACTATGAACAACTTGCTAAAAAATAAAATAATTAAAAGAAGGAGATTTGTGGATGTTTTTCCAGGTCTGTCAAGTTTCCCTGCAAATGATCTCTGTATGTAAATTGTTAGGTTACTGAAAGAAAGACGTACTCACCAAACCTAAATCAGTAAGTCATATAAAAGACAAAAGGATTATTTTCTTTTAGAACAGAAGAAAACAAAAATCTTCTTTAATTACTATTCCCACAGGTACCAAGGTTGGTTGGGAAGATGAGCTGGTACAGATACATTGAATTATCTCAACATTTTGAGCCTAGGTAGATTGCCATGGTTTGATAAGTTTCTCTTAGAGAGCTTATGTGTAAAAAATGGTGCCATGGTATCCAGTATTCCATGCCAGAATTTGTATTGATGCTGGACAACCTCCTGATGACTTTGTCAAGGGTTTATTACTTGTTGCTTGACTGGTTGCCACCAAATGATCCCTCATTTGATCATCCTATTTATTATGAAATAACTGACAAGTTGGAAAGGAGAAAGATGGCACCCTGGTCCACCTATTTCCTCTTCAACCACAACAGTCAGTATCATCTATCAAAAGGCAGTGTTGGCAGTGACAAGTCAATTGAGCTACTTCAAAATTTTGAGACAACACCTACTTAGTTTAAGATGATGTGTCCTCAGATTTCCTATGATTTTGTTTTTCTTACTAACGAATACACTTGCACTGGAAAGATTAATGGATTATGTTTTGACACAGTGAAAAGAATTCTCACAGTACAAAAGTATGGAGCTCATCAAGCAACAGTAAGATTTAATTAGTACCTGAGATGTCTGCAGTGCAGAATCCCAGCACCTAGCAAGCCCTTACAAATGTGCATATGACTTAGCTGATTTTCAATGCAGTGAATTAGAACACTGTTTCAAACTCATGTGTTGAGCTGCTTCACAGATGAGGTTCATTAACTACAGACCACAATAGCTGGAAAAAAACTAAGTGTATCTCCTCCAGACAGGTCTCAGTGCAACAGAGCTGAAGTCCACCCTCCCATATGATACAGACATGATGATAACCTGCCTTTCTGTCTTTCTACACATACAAAGAGGATGTAAATCACTACGAAACCAAAAGAACAGATACTTTTTTCTAATGCACTCTACAACAATTTATATGGATAGGTAGTATGCAAAACAGCACTGTGGGAATATGCTAGGCTGAAATATAGCACACTGATGCAGCTCAGCTGAGAACACAGGGACTATGCTCATTTACTCCACTGGTGTATTTGATCTACACAAGATATTAAGTTGGAGCTTTTTCAAACCTCTGTTCAAAAGTTCAAGCTCAGCTTGTAGGTTTCATCCTGTACTATATTACACAGAAATCTTGCTACCCTTTTGTGAACTCTGGGTTGTTGGTTTCTTTCCTATTACTACTTTTATTTGTTATCACACTTCCTTATTTATTTAATCAAGAACTGGGAGCTCTAAAAGGCCTCAAGATAGGCCATTGCATCAACAGTTCTGGCCTAAATGGAATTAGGAAGTGATAGGATCTTGCCACAAATTCAATTTCAGCTCTCTCCATTTGCCAGCTCAGCACTGAGGATCTCCCAATTTTGTTGTGTTTCTCTGCATGCCACAGAGGAAAGCAAAGAGGTCCAACAGAGAGAGTTTTCCATCAGGGGACAATAAAAATCATGATCTGCACACTATGCTGGCTTTCTTCCACAGACCCCAAGACTGAAACAAATCCATGACTGAATCTAAGAAGCCAAAGGTTTCCTGAGCTCTGTATCTAATTCTCCATTTGAGATTTTGTCTGTATTTCTTGACATGTATGTGTGGCAGTTAAATAAGCAGAGCTCTGCAAAATGGGCTTGGAAGTATACTTGTAAAAGCCCACAACATAGCAGAGAAGAAAATTTCTAATTAGAACCAACAATAACATTTCCACCACCATAAGCCCTGCTATTGGCTCTTACTTGTTATGAGACCTATGTCAAAGCTACACAGAGCTTTACAGTTTTTAAACAATGCTGAAATTGTACATTACCCTTTCTCTTACCCATCCACATTTCCATGGCTGGATATTTCTAATAATTGCACTTCTACAAGTTGCTAAGAATGGTACCATACCCAGTTAACATTTGCAGAACAGTGCTTTAGAAAATGTATTGCATGTCTGTTACAGTGACTTATTGGAGCTGGAATCTCTCTGTGATGGTGTTTGTTAGAAAGAACATTTTTGGATCTGTTTCAGAAAGTGGTATGCAAGTGGTTTGACAGGTAGTTAAATGAACACTTTTGTTCCACCTCTAGGTCGATTCATAACATAAGTAAGTTACCATCAACCTTTCTCTTCTAGGGAGCAGTACACCTACTCACATCTCTCACTTCTGACAAAAGTGAAGACTGATGCTTCCTATTAGTTTTCTGTAATTAGTTTCTTGTACTAATGGTATAGAATAAATAGAATAAACTTGTTTCAGATATTTCTCCGTATGCGTCAAGAATGCATACAGAAACACTTTGATGTCCAGAGACTTCTTAGACACCTGCATGACATACAGCTTCAGTTTAAAGAAATAGCTTGCTTAAAACACTCTTAAAATCTACCTCTGTTGTGTTTCTAAGGTACTGAGCCGGCTTTGGGCTGTTTTTTGGTAGGAGAGTCTATTTTTTTCAAATATAAAATAGACACAGGGGAATGAACTGCTTATAAAAGTGTTAGCAGGAAGCTACAGTGTTTGAATTGACATGCAGTAATAGTTCAACTTATCTATGATAAAATATTCTGTGGTTATTATTTAACGCATGGAAAGGTCAAAAATCCTTTTCATGTGAAACCTGTTGTAGCCTACATCAAAACTTAGTGAGAAAGATCAAGGGTCTGATAAAAGCCTGAAAAGCTGTTAGCACAGGCTTTAATAAAGACCTGTCTCCTGATCTTATTGTCTTGTAAATAGCGTTCATCACAGTGTGGCCTTTTACTTGGCAGGATAAGCAATGATCTTCAACATTACTTGCAAGGGCTTTTTATTTATAGACATCTCTGACTATTAAAGTCTAAACCCGTCATGCACTGTGTCATATTCTTCCACATAATGCACGTATAAAACAAATAGGTCCGCTGTTCAGAGAAAAGCCAGTGTGTGGTAACTGCACAAGGGTTTAAAAAAATAAGTGGCACTACTAAAATGAATTAAAAATGCAATTACTGTCTCTATAGACATATTTGGCAATGTCTGTACAAATGGAGAAAAACTGTAACAAGCCATGAAAGCCCTAAGTACAAAGAATAGACAAAGTGGGAGACTGGTTGGTGTATAATGGGCAAAAGAAAAACCCAAGGGATGATTTATTTTAACAGCTGTGTTTCGTAAGTGCTATGGAGGCAGCTGTACTTACTGCAGATAGCCCTGAAGGAGCTTACAACTTTCTATGGAGACCTGTTATTTCTTGTCTGTTTTTTCCTACTTTTTATTAGAAAGGCTGGTCTTCACTTTAAAACTTAGGCTCAGATTGTTCAGTTCTCCCAGATATCATGTATCAACTGCACCACTGGATAAAACCAGCAACAAAACAGCAACAACAAATACAGACAAGTAGCAAGATGATGACAGTATTACACAAGGGAACAAAATATGTCAAAAATAAATGCAATTGGCAAGAAGGTCTGTAGCTGCACTGACTGAACTCTTACTATTTGCCACAAATGCAGTGCACATACTCAGAATTTAAGAATCAGATTTGTCCATGCAGGTTCACATATCACACCCAGAGTAACAAATACACAAGTGTCTCACAGAATGCCAAACAGAGCAAACCCAGTGGGTAGTCAGTCAACTAGTTCAGATGTTTCTCAGCTTCAACTTCATACACCCTAGACTGCACCAGCATGTGACCCTCTCTGTTTGCAAACTGTGGACGATATTCCCCAGCACAAATTTAGCCAACTCTAATTAGCACTTCCTTGGAGAGGTCCCGAGCCCTGACTGGCAGTTATTCTTGTTCCAGGGGACCATCACAGTAGGGAGTTTGCACGAAGCTACTGTGCAGTGCAGGCTAGGACAGTTTGTTGGAACTAACTACTGCCCCCCAGTTGGCTTCAGTGCCAAGAAACATTCTGATTCATGTAAGTTTACTTTAACATGCAAGGGCTTGTTTTGTGGCACTGTGAAATTTCCATACAGGCAAGCATGCTAAAAAAATTAACCACAAAAAATATAAGCCTTATTTATTTGGTTGTAAATGAAAATCACCATGGTGACACTGCAGTAGGATGATTAAGTCTGTTGTTGTGCCGCGTTCTAAATTCTGATCACTTTCTAAATGGTGTCCATGTTTTTGCTACACACTGAAGCAACAAGGGGAAGCAGCAAAGAAGCTTTTTACCCACATGAAAGTCTGAACAAGACATCAGTAACTCTTCCACAAATTAAAAACTAAAAGTGCACTTCTCCATGCCTGCTTCAGCACAGGTGATGAGAGCTTTCCTATTACAGCTTACCAGCAGGCATAACATTATGCCAGCTCCCTTATACTAGGAAAGAGCTGATGGAAGTTTTGATAAATAAGACTTTGTTTCATCATCCCAAAATTTCTTAAATGTAGTTTCTAGCCTATATGTGAAACTTCTCATAGACTGAACATCACCAAAGCTAATTAGGAAGGAATGTAAAAAGAAAGCAATCAATAGCTCTATGTGGTAAACTCATGTATTATCATCCTGTGGTACTTACCTGAAGCATAGTCACTTCAGAAATCACACATTTTGCACATTACCAAGCCTCTCTACTCTGTACAGTAGCCAGGACATTAAAAAGTTTACTGAGGGAGTGCTTGACTTTAGCCCAGAACAGGCAAACACACACTGCACATGAAGGATGTTCTCATTACTAAAGAGCTATAGGTCATGTCATTATCATCACCCTATTTTAGTGCTGCTCATTTAAGCAGAGATGTGCTCACTCTCCTTGCTTCCTTTCATCTTTCTGATGCATAGGAGACCGCCTGATGTTAGACTTTTTTTCTTCCTTTTCTTTTCTTTTAGGATAACTTCAAAACACCTGCCAAGGAGGTTCCTACTCCTCAATTAATTCATGGTGAGTTGACAACTGCATTGGAGCTCAGCTAGTCTGGAAACACTGCTTAGTCATGCATGTACTTTTTTCTGAACTCTCCTTAGGACCGAAGCCTTGTTCTTCTGAAGACACACACAGATTTAGACCAATGATTTTAACAAGTCTGTGTTGGTCTCCAGATCAATGCAAATGATAGTGAACTGAATAAAGGGAGAAGTGGGGAAATATACTGCTATAGATGGCATATGACTGGCACATAAATTCAAACAATGTAAAAACAAAGTCAGAGAAGGTGAACTCACAAGAATAAATGATCCACATGTGGTATTAATGACTTGTGGAGTTAGAAAAGGGAACATTCTCCTCCACTTAAGAAATCTTACTAATAGCTAAAACCACCCCAATGGCATCATAAAGTGTTAACTGATTTGTGATGTAAACTCATCTCCCAGTGCCCAAAGCACCACTTATTTCTTCATGTCTTCTAATCCTCAGATCCCACAGCTCAGCTCACAATTGCTTTGTTCTGTGAAACAGAGTACTGTGGTACTTCATTTTGAGAAAGCACACAGACTGGCTTATCAGTTGGATGTCTACTCAAACTACAGTCACTAGGTGACTACTCAAGGTACACTGCAGTGGTGAAGGCTGAAATAAATGCAACATTAAAGGGAAAAAAAAAAGCAAGTGTCTTAAAATCATTGAAATTGGCATTTCTGTCAATGCCTACCCATTCACCTGATTATTGTCAAATTGGGGAAAATTCTGGGCAAAAGGAAAAGCTTTTTCATTGGAATGGAAGAAGTAATATGTGTTAATTTAGGTATTAATTAATTGGAATGAAATCATTAAAACCATTAAAACCATTAAAACAGATCATAAGACAACCGATACATTTCAGTATCAGTTCTGTCAGTTTACTTACTGAAACTTACACAGCATCACTGAATTCTGTAGAGTGATCTACAGGCAGATCTCAATGAACCTGTAGCAAAAGTACTGAGACCCAAACCTGTTAGCAGTATAGCACAGTACTTGTTAATCTCTCATCTATCAAATCCATTCCTTGTTCCAACAGATAAAGATTTTGGATAATTTTATTTTGAAGGAAAGCAGCTTATCAGTGGATAAATCCTTCATCCTCCTTTTATTGGTTTCAGTCACAGCTGCTATCACCTCTGACCCCTGGAACCCTTTCTGTACCTACAGCAGAACACCATCTTAAATTGGATGTCAAGAGATTATGGAATTATAACTTTTGTAAATCAAGTTTAAATTGTTTCTGTGTTGTGGTTTGGGGGTTTGGGTTTGGGTTTGGTTTGTTGGTTTTTTTGTGTGTGTTTGGTATTTTTTTTCCCAGAGCTAAATAGATCTAAGGCAAAAAAAAAAAAAAAAAACAAAATCTCAATA
>NDXB01010447.1:0-12957 GCA_002631895.1 Agapornis roseicollis
CTTGTCAGCTCCTCTATTACTTGCAGAAGGAAGTTGTCTTCCACACAATCGAGGAACCTCCTGTATCGCTTGTGCCGGGCTGTACCATTGCTCCAATAGATGTCAGTGTGGTTGAAGTCCCCCATGAGAACAAGGGCCTGCGAGCTTGAGGCTTTTCCTATCTGTCTATTGACTGCTTCATCCAGAGTGCTCTTAATCAGACAGTCTGTAACAGATCCCCACAGTTATATCTCCCATCGCTGTTCTTCCTTTAACCCTGACCCACAAACTCTCTGTTGACTGCTCACCTGTCCCCAGAGTTCCATACTCTCCATCCTATCCCTAACATAAATAGCAACTCCCACTCCCTGTCTGCTGGGCCTGTCTTTTCTGAAGAGCCTATAACCTTCCATTCCAACACTCCAGTCATAGGAGCCATCCCATCATGTTTCTGTGATATGTATTATATCATATTCCCATAGACACATCTCTAATTCCTCTTGTTTGTTCCCCATACTGTGGATGTTTGTATAGGGACATCTGAGCTGAGCTCCAAATGAAGCCAGCTCATTGGCTGGAACGGCTGGAATATCTTTACATTGCTCCAAGCATTTATTATAGGGCTGGCAACTGACTGGGGGTGTTGGGATGGAATGATTCCGCTCTCCCCCAACACATCTAGTTTAAAGCATCCTTGACCAGCCTGGCAAGCCTCCTACCAAGCTCACTCTTCCCCTTCACTGTCAGCAGGTCCAGCAACCTCCAGTAGACCTGGACTCCTGTTGCCTTCTGCTAAGGCATGACGACCTGGTTCAGGAACGGTGTGGTGGCCAGCCCTAGGCCACGTGGCCCATCTGCACACAGACACCAATGTGGTGGATGGCAAAAGGGGCTTTATCGGTGGATAGCACAGCCTTATATGGCTTGGGTTTACAGCGTCACTTCCTGCTTACGTCATAAGCCAAACGCTATTGGCTGTTGGTAAGGCTAACATGCTATTGGCTATCTGGGAGAGCAGCCCTATCTTCCTGTACATTGCGAGATCTTCCGGCCGCCAAGCTCTGACTACCACAGACTCCCAGATTGAGTCCCATGTTCTAGATACACAAACCCCCAATTATGGCACCACCATTCAAACCATTTATTAACCTGGCCAATCCTCCTAGCCTTTTAGGGTCCTCCCCTGTATCCTGGAGATTTGACAAAAACACAATCTTAGCTCCAGAGCCCCTAATCACCTCTCCCAGGGCTCTGTAGTCCTTCTTTATGTTCTCTGTGCTGCTGCCATCTATATCCCTAGCACCCACATGTATCACTAGAAGTGGGCAATAGTCCATGAGAGTCACTACAGCAGGCAGCCTCTCTGCAACATCTGTGATCCATGCCCCTGATAGGCAGCACACCTCCCTTGAGACTGGGTCAAGCCGACAGATGGGTACCTCCGTGCCTTTCAAAGTACAGTTCCCTACTAGTACGACCTGCCACTTTTTCCTTGCAGCACCAGTAGAGATCTTCTTTACCAGTGCACCAGCTGGTTGTTTCTGGGGCAAGTGTGTTTCCTTCTTAGCCCTCTGCAGAGCTGTGAAGTGGTTCTGGGTGGGTTCATCAGATTTAGGAGGAAACCCATTGCTTTTAACTGTCCTCTTCCTCCTTTTTTGTTTGTTTGGTTTTGTTTGGTTTGTTTGGGTTTTTTGGTTTTTTGTTTGTTAGGTTTTTGGGTTTTGTTTTTTGTTTTTGTTTGGTTTTGTTGTTGTTGTTGTTGTTGCTAGCTCCCATTTTCTTGGGTTAGCAGCCTCCTTTTTTCCTGCATGAGCTACAGTGGATGCTTGAAGCCTCTGCACAGTTTGGGCCTGGAGCAAGCAGTCCTGCTTCTCTCACCTTCCCTGACATCTCGCAGCCTATTGACAGCATCCCGCAGTTCAGCACCTAGTGCAGCCCTGCCCATTCTGCACCGTTCCCTCACCAGACCACTGCAGGCACTCTCTACACTCCAAGCTCTGCACTGCAGCCTCCCCTCTCATGAGCTCTGTCTGGTGCCTGCAATGGCCACCGCCGGGGCAGCCAGAGCCGAGCTCCCAGATCGGGTCCTGGCTAGAGGGCGAGTGCTCTCAATCCTGCGAGAACGGCCGTGCCACGCTCCCGGTCAGTCACACTCCCGGGGCAGGTTTTTACCCACTCAGGGCTGGTGCCGCTCCTCCTGCCTCTGCCCCCGGTGAGTCCCTGCTCACCTCAGCTGAGCTGCTGGCTCCTGGGCAAGTCCTGGTGAGGAGTTTAGGCTCCCTCCTTGGCTGTTGCCACACTGAGGTGAGGCTCCTGGACGCTGATCTCCCCCCGCTCCAGTGTTGCAGGCGTCCTCTCTCAAGCTAAATCATCTACTTCTATTATGTACTTATTATTTCCATGATCATCCCCCAGGACCTTGCACTATGTCAATGATGAAGATACTGAACAGTAGTGGTCCCAGTACAGGCCCCTGAGGGACACCACTTGTCACTGATCTCCATCCAGACATTGAATCATTGACCACTACTCTCTGGATGTGAACATCCAGCCAATTCCTTATCCACTGAACAGTCCATCCGTCAAATCCATATCTTTCCAATTTAGAGAGAAGGATGCTTCTGGGGGCTGTGTTAAAGGCCTCACAAAAGTCCAGATAGATAATATCTGTATTATTTTCCTTGTCCATTGATGATGTAGTCACAGTTGCTTCCAGCTGACACTCATTTTTGCTCTAAGCACATGGAGCTGGAATACAGCTCTCCACGTTATCCATTCTGGGTTATAGTTACTCCCATTGCAATTCTTCATATGTTAAGGCTTTAACAAACAATCATGGGCTACTATTCTCTGTGGTTTAAGGTGTTACTGTGCCTGGTTTCCAGTTCCACTCTTTTTCCAGCAGTACATGCTGAACCAACATATTGCTTTAAAACAAGCAAAAGGGGATCCATGCACAAAAGCTCCCCCTATTATGAACAATATTTCAAAAAAATCTGTGCAACTTAAATGTATAAACAAGTTTTATAAACAATCTTTTCAGAAGAATGTACATACTAAATCATACCTAAACTCCACCTAACCTGCAATGCTGCACCCAGCAAAGGTCAGTTTGAGCTCCTGTGGTCTAAGAAAAGTGGTCTGATTGATGTTGCTCCCCTGTAGGCCTCTCTTTCAGCCTACTTTTTATCTATCTGTCTGCTGTAACCATTTTCCTTCTCAGTTCTGTGGCTTTCCCCCCAGTCTTGGGCAAAACTTATAGTGTTTTCACATAGATGTAGTTTTTATTTCCTTTTTCTGATTCTTCAGTTAACAAGAGATACCAAAGGAAGGCCAAGGGAAGAGAAAGGGAAATATACAGTGATTTTTATCTCAAGGAGGTTATAAATCCCTTTATAATCACAGTAGTTTGCACTTAGCATCTCTAACTTCAATCACACATTAGTTGTTAAAGTTTTCCTGACACTTTCTCACAATCATTTCACTTCCCTCATTCCTTTCAGGATGCTCAAAGTAGCCCCAGGCATGGCCATTGATTGCAGACAACTGGTCTCTACAGTTGAGAAAGGAAGCTGAGAAAGATGTTTTCAGAGCTCTTGCAAATAGTAAGTATGCATATGCAGGGAAAGAACAATAAACTCCAGAGGTAGTGGGTAGTGAAGACTGCTTGGGAAGCTGGAGATAATGAAGAACTGTGAGGAGGTTTGCAGCTGGCCAGAATGATACTTGGTCAAGGGAAGTACAAAAATGGCTTATGTCCCTATATAGTATATTCTCAAAACCCCACTGTAAGATCAGTGCTGACAGTTTATGCCAGCTGAAGTATTCACAGTGAAAAGATAGGTTTTTTGAGATCATTCTGCTGCTATGGACAAGAAGAATTACAATAAACTGAAGCCCAGATGAGAGAAAGCCTATTTACCATGTTGCTTCCACCGTTGTTCTTATTGAGAATTTTTTTGTCACATTATAAACCATGCACTGATGAAAGCTGTTCAGTGGTGCCGGGCAAAATCTCAAGCATCCACACATCCAGATCACTAAACACTTGACTCCTAGTATTTGCTGACACATTGGGTTTTAATGTCTTGGGGAATTTTGACTGTGTTTACGGATAGGCCAAGCACTTAATGCGAGCCTGAATACACAGAAGCAAATGTTTCTTAAACAGAGAGTCTTCTTTCCCCTCCCACCCTTGCCTTTTCAGGCTTAGCTTTTCACAAGCAAATAATTTTTCAAGAAAATGAAGATTGCTGAAGAGGATATAAGAAAAGTTTGTGACGATTCTAGTTCATTTCACTAAATTTTGGAAAACAGAGATGTGATTTGCTCAGACTTTGTAAAACCAGCAAAAATTAAAACTTGAATGGTATTTTTAGGCCATTTTTTAACTGTATTTCTATAGTAAAATCCATTCTAAATTATACTTCAGAATAATTAAAGGTGACTAAAACTTTAGTAGTTATAGCATTAAAATATAAGAATAATAAGGGTATGATGATTATTGATTGAAAGAGCAAACTCTTCTAGAGGTCATTACCAAAATCTGTAATGTCACTGCAACAAACCGCAGTTGATGAGTTTGGTTAGGTCTCCCTGTGTTCGTCTTTCATATGAAGGAAGTAACAGCATGTCTCTGCTAGCCTACTTTAATATACCACTCAGAAAAACAAACTACATGCAATATACAAGCAGGATAATATGACCTAAACGAATACAATAAAACCCAGTCCAGAAAAATAAAACCAGATCTGCCAAGGCTTAACATGCCTAGACATAGAAACTATACACTTATGCCTCTAGAGAATAGCTAAGAAATTATTTTCAAGTTAGAATTTCAAGTTCATGCCAAGATACGGAAATAAGCCTAGTATTCAAAGTCAGGACTTAATGAACAAATTTACACCTCTTGCCAGAGAAAATTTGGAGATCAACATATTTATGAAACTTATAATACTTAGAATCACATATTAAAAACAAGCTCAGCCTCTGTTTAGGATCAGATTAAGTGGCCTTTATATGAAAAGTTTAGACCTTGGTAGGTATTTTTGACAACCTGGTCAGTCAGTTTCTTGTTCTTAGTACTGTTCAAAATCTTATCTCTATAAAGCTTATGGGAGAACTGAGCTATGCTGAAAAGCTGGTCTGAAGTGACTGAGAACTAATTGTTAACCTTAATCAGTCTGCGGATCTTAGGCATTTGCTGTTAACAGTATTCAGAACTTTGCTGCACATTCAGGATTTGATGAAATTCTAAAGGACTGAGAACATAGCATAGAGAGCAGCCTCTGTCATACAAGCAGGCAAGGACAGAGGCAGTTGGGAAAACTGAATATATATGAATAGCAGAAGCAGAGCCTAATTTTTATTTATTTGTGCATGAAAGCAAAACTGACAACATTGTACAAGGATGCAGGTGTCGTTTTCTGTTTGTAGGTTCCCCCCAAAAAAAACAAAAACAAAAAAAAAAAAAAACAAAAAAAAAAAAACAAAACAAACGAAATTCNATGAAAGCAAAACTGACAACATTGTACAAGGATGCAGGTGTCGTTTTCTGTTTGTAGGTTCCCCCCAAAAAAAAACAAACAAAAAAAAAAAAAACAAACAAAAAAAGCCAAACAGATGATTTTTGGATTCTAAGAGTTGAAAGCTAAAATCTAACAGGTAAAAGCTAAAAGCCCTCACTTACATGACACTGACAAGATAACTTCAACCTCCAGCCCAAGCTGAAGTTAGTCTCAACCCTTAATAAAGCAAAATTAGGCAGAAGTCTTGTGGCATCGTTGATTAATTTCATAATTTTCAAAGTGGTTTGTGTTCATTAGCGGGAAAGAGGCAGAGGAATGTAAGAATTAACAGTAGTTTCTGTAGCCAAAATAAGTGAGGGGCTGCAGCCAACAGTCTGCACCAAGCATTCCCAGGCATGTTGATCATACTTGCAGACTGGAAAAACAAGGACATTGTAATCAGAGAAGGAGGAGGTTAGAAAAATGTGTTTTAGTGAGAACAAGGAAGATTGATGACAAAGGGAAGATAAAGGAAAGTAAAGATCCCAGACATTTTGTTGTAAAGAGTAAAAAGGGAAAAATTCCTCTTGTATAACTCTTTACTGTTTGCTCCTTTTTCAACATCTTCTTCAAATGTATTTGTGTTGTATCAATTGCAACACACTTCTCCAGCTCATTTGCCACATTACTGAGCTCTTTTCATTTGGCCTTGATCAGCCCTAGTCATAAACTTTCTGACTCACTTTCACACATTAGCCTACTTTCTATAGTGCAGGAACACCAAAGAACAAAAGCCTAAGATGATGGTCCCTCCTCTTCACACTTCTCCATAAAACTAGTTCCCTCAGCTCTGAATCTTCTGCCTTCTGACATGCACAAATGTCTATCTAAAATCATCACCTATATATGACCTTCTTGACCTAAGAAATCCCACCCTAATGTCCAGAACTCCTTATCACTGGCTATTAACACTGAAAGCCTCAGAAGATTTAACACACTGAGAACAGAGAATGCCATTGTTCTGCTTCTGTGCACTGGAGTGAAAGAATTTCATATTAATGTAAGTTTCTTGCTCTGATGCCTACACATATTAACTGGAGGAAACAAAAATTTTATTAACTTTTAGCCTGTGTTCCTTTTGGCCTCAACATCAAAGGGTGAAAAGAGAACAAAAGGCAGTCAGATGAAATGCATCTCCAGGGATTGAGGCCTCTATAGCATCATCTGTTTTCCTCTATGAAGATATACACTGCTATACTAGCTGCACTGCATATCAATTACATCATTTATAACCATTTTTTTGTAAGACTCATATTTGCTGTGAACTCTCTGGGTCATCAAAATAACTCTTGACAAGCCCCAGTCCTGTTCTTGTGATCAACCAATCATCTGATGTTAATGGCTGGTTATCATGGAAGTAACAATTAAACCAGTTTCATCTGTAAAGCAGTTTCACCTTTATATAATCTCTTTTGTGTAATTAGATATCTGGTTTTGACCATGGGCAAAGATTAATCTCCACCCAGTGATCTAAAGTAACTAGCATAACTAAGCCTTAGAGATCAATGACACTTAGGGCAATTTTGTCTTTATTTTCTTTTCTTTACAGATGAATCATTTAAATTACTGATAACAGAACACTTCCATGGAATAAGTTGGCTAAACAGAACTTCAAAATCAGGCTGGGTCTTTCCAGAATGAATGGCTTAAAAATATCTGTGATATGAGTTCAGGAGTATTAGGGAAGATATGGAACACAAAGAGATATGTACTAGAAAAGAGTCAGAATATTTTTCTCTTACTGACAAACTTTTCAAAACTCTTTGAGGTAATCCTAGAGTTTCAATAAGCTCTATTGATTTAAGGAATGATTCACAGTTGGACTGGAAATGAAGGAGCTTTTAAAGTGCAATCACCAAACCCATATGGTTTATTTCACAACATCTTACTGCTCAACTTTAAAACAAATACAACTGGAATCACAATACAATGATGATTGATGTTTTTCATCAACGCCCAATTATCATTCCATCATGGCACAAGACTTTTAGAGCAGAGTTGTCTGAGCCAAGCAAAACACAAAGTGAGCATCTGAAAATTCAGATCTGTGCTCTTACAAAACGAATTGCCCAACTGCATTTATGATTTTCTAACATGTCAGGTCATGTTAGTTGTATATGGGTATACAAGATGAGGCATTTATTTTAATCTTACGCTCAGGTAGCTCATTTCACTAATTTCTGAGCAAGAATCATATCTGCAAAGAGATGTTGGTTTTGTTTTAAACAGGGCTTGAACAGGAATGCTCAGCATTGGTGGGATCAGTTCTCAGAATTTTTCAGTTTCACTGGACTACTCTAAACACTTGATAGCATTCACAGAGCTACTCACATATGTTGCTGGATATTTCATGGGCATTTCCTGATCAAATCATTAAAAAGCCACTAAACTTCCCCTTTTATGTGAAAATATGTTATAATCCATATTTTTCAGTTTTATATATATACACCATGCACACATATATAAAATATGTATAGATAGCCTAACATGTAACAGAGAAAGACGTATCTCTTGCTGTTTCTTTGCACTGTCTGACATGACCTGACATGATTTTAGTTGGAAATTAAGTTCCATAATTCAGAAGCAGGTTGTTTAGAGTTGGGTTTTTTTTTCAGCATAGCACAGTAATGGCAACAAAATTATGAGAGGCTATGGGAATAGGAGGAAGTGGTTTAAACATGCAAATACTTTAAAAGTGTAGTTGGTAAAAGACANAACAAAATTAGGCTATGGGAATAGGAGGAAGTGGTTTAAACATGCAAATACTTTAAAAGTGTAGTTGGTAAAAGACATACTAATAATCTGTGTGGATTATTACAATAGCTATATTTTTTTTTTATAGGTTCTACGTTTCTTTTAACCAAGATACCTTATTTTCATACTATATATTATTCACGAACTTTACTTATAGCACAGTATACATTTTGTCCTCAAATAAAATAACTAATATGCAGTTTACATNTACACCATGCACACATATATAAAATATGTATAGATAGCCTAACATGTAACAGACAAAGACGTATCTCTTGCTGTTTCTCTGCACTGTCTGACATGACCTGACATGATTTTAGTTGGAAATTAAGTTCCATAATTCAGAAGCAGGTTGTTTAGAGTTGGGGTTTTTTTTCAGCATAGCACAGTAATGGCAACAAAATTATGAGAGGCTATGGGAATAGGAGGAAGTGGTTTAAACATGCAAATACTTTAAAAATGTAGTTGGTAAAAGACATACTAATAATCTGTGTGGATTATTACAATAGCTACATTTTTTTTTACAGGTTCTACGTTTCTTTTAACCAAGATACCTTATTTTCATACTATATATTATTCACGAACTTTACTTATAGCACAGTATACATTTTGTCCTCAAATAAAATAACTAATATGCAGTTTACATAACAAACACTTCATATTTTCTAAAATGCAGTCACCTCAGGTAGACATAAAGCAGCTATTTAGGAATGTAAAAAAAACCCCAACATGCTAATTCAGAAAGCAAAATATAATGCTATATTCATTAAAAAGAACTCTAGTGCATGTTAGCTAAATANGGTTTAAACATGCAAATACTTTAAAAATGTAGTTGGTAAAAGACATACTAATAATCTGTGTGGATTATTACAATAGCTACATTTTTTTTTACAGGTTCTACGTTTCTTTTAACCAAGATACCTTATTTTCATACTATATATTATTCACGAACTTTATTTATAGCACAGTATACATTTTGTCCTCAAATAAAATAACTAATATGCAGTTTACATAATAAACACTTCATATTTTCTAAAATGCAGTCACCTCAGGTAGACATAAAGCAGCTATTTAGGAATGTAAAAAAAACCCCAACATGCTAATTCAGAAAGCAAAATATAATGCTATATTCATTAAAAAGAACTCTAGTGCATGTTAGCTAAATAACGTGTTAGTGAAATAATAACCAAAGATGGAATTTATCTGATACTTCCTAATTCTGAACTGGTGCTATTGTGCTACAAGTGTTTGATAGTTTACAGATTTTTGTGGAAAGAAACAAGAGGAGCATTCTAATGGAGATGTGTCATTTTAATGCACTTGATCCTTTGCAGCAATGAAAAATCTGAAGTAAAATGTTTTCTTTACTAATGTGCCTTACAATTTTCCTTTTTTTAAAAAAAAAAATCTAACAAGATCCAAAAAGAGTTCAATATTTTACTTATTTTTCCACATAAGCCAAATCCAAATTTGAATTATTTGGTAGTTATATTGTTTTGGTTTATTTTTTTTTCCAAAAGGCAGACTTATTTGTTTCTCATTTTCTTTGGAGGAGAAAAAATAAATGTGTTTTAACACTTATAAGATTGAATGAAATCTTATACTTAGGTAAAATGTCATCAGGTACATGCTCCACAATCATTAGAACATATCATTACAGCATCACACCAGACATATGATGCATACGTTCTGCATCTAGTTGCCTGTTCTTTTCAGATAACCATTTAGAGCAAATAGAGAAAATACACTTTTTACACAGGGGTTTATGAGAATGTTCTTGACTAACTGCTTGGGTGACATTTGGATTCTAAATCCATTCTGGTTTTAGTTTTTGTTTGTATTTTACTTCCTATATTTTTCCTTAGGGAAGAAAAGATTTAAGATAATGCCTGATAAGTTTGGCTTCATATCCTATAAAAAACATTGTGAATACAATATATTTTCCTTTAACAACTTTGAAAATTTCTTCAAGGATTCCCAAGGGCCCTTTTATACCAGTCCAGCAGTATAAAATAGACTTAAAGCAGATGCAAATAGAATATTTATTCCCTTTAAAGACAATTTGCATTGCTTACACATAAAGTTAACTAAAGCCATGTCCCAAACCATTTATTTCCAACAGGACTGATTTTTGTTATTTCTTAAAAATGGTATTCAAACAAAATTATCCCTAGGAAAGGGAATTTGTTGACCTGAAAGAATCCTATAACCTAGCACTCTAATTTTTATGACATCATTTCACTTACAAACACACATTACCAGATGTCTGTTCACACTATAACCCTGTGGAAAGTAACTTCATTACGTGCAGGTTACAATCAATCATTAGCCACCAATTAGAAATTCATGAGAGAGTGTGAAAACACTCTGTATTTTGTGTGACTGCTTACAGTGTGTGAGGTCTAACTTAAAAATGTTCAATTTCAGGCTAAGTTTTGTCTGCGCTGCAGTCCTGAATGACAACAGTACCACATGCAAGTTCCTTTTCTTCTGATGCATTCTCCTCTTTATACATGTCATCACCCTAAAGTATTTCAGTTGATGATCCCCAAACTGGAGGTTGTGGCACTCAAAAGAGGAGCTTGAGAAACTAATAGGAAGTAGGTTTTTTCTGCTTTTATCTGGTATCACAAGCAATGTCCATGCCTGGATTGAGATTTACACAGGAGATGGCACCAACTGGGTGAAGCTCAAAACCATAACTAGAAGTGAATACAATATGTTAAAAAAAAAGTGTGATCTACTAATTTACAGCAAAACAGTGGGCAGTGAGCAGGAACCTGGAACTAAATTCTTTGCAGGATAGTTGCTTTCCCTGCAACCAAGAAAATATGCAATATGGCCTCTTCACATGTAAGTACAGTTCCTCTCAATCTGTGGTCAATGAACTGCAGGTGCTGATGCTGCTTCTCTTTTTTTGGTCAAAAGTTAAGAGATGCACAGTAATGAGCATCAAGTACTGCAGAAGAATGTAGACAACACTTACATGCCCTATGTATTCAGGTGAGATACAGTTCATCCTGAGCCCACCTCATTCCTAGGCAACAGTTGTGCCTGCTTCCTTTCTAGAATTGCTTCTCTTGTAAGCACCTTACTTCATGCTCCTGGCCAGGTTTCAGCTGCCATATATACTCAGAGCAATGCACTATTTGGGGATGCCAGGCACCCTTCTCCTATCCAAAACTGTCATTATAAAAAATAATATAAATTTCTAAAATTACCTTGCAGTCTAGTATTACACAAGTGCTGAATTATGCCAAGAATGTATTCAAATGCAAACTTATCTAGCAAATTTCCAGGTTATGTCTTTCCTCCAGCCAGTTGAATGTTGCAGTCAGGCAGATCCTGATTTGCAACTGGTAGGTGAAAGGAGTTTTGAATAGTGTCATCTATATACACAGATCCTTCCTGGTGACACAACCACAGGTCAGCTTTGATCTGCTCTTTCTAAGCTGCTGCACTGTCTTGAGGACAAATTTGCACTTTGTAGAGATCTATGGAAACTGCACCTACACAGTGCTCAGATAAAGACCTATATGAATGGCATAGGCTGTCTTGTATCTAATTCACCTCATACTAAACAAGGAACTTCAGCCAATGTCAGTCAGATATCTGTCTTCCATAATTTCATATGAACAAGGAAAGCAGGAGACTCCTTATGTTCTCTTGCAGGTCTAAATATATCTTCACTTACAATATTTTTAGAGCTAGTTGAGTGCTAAATTTTCAGCAAATACTGATGAACTCTTTGATATTTATATTGCAGTACATTAAGAGGTCAAGACAATGAATATGAGTGATAGCAAGATATAAAAATGTGTAAGATAGCCTAAATGCAGTCTGGATCTGCTCAGGATACAGCAAGCAACCATAAGCAATTAAAGTTTCAACAGTGGATTGTGAATAGTTGCTGTACGGTATGAGAAGAAACCATAGCCTGTCTCCATGCTGCCCAGTGCATACCACTGTTTATACAGTACATGATCTGAGGTGAGACATTAACATATTAACATGCTTTATGTTCTAGGGCACATTTACAAAAAAAAATCGCAAAGTAAGATGGAGAACTTTCAATCTGCTCAGGTGCCAATCTTGGCCACAATTTCCTAAGATTATTCAGTTCATAATTGCACATGATAATCGACACAAAATTAAATATCCATATTGCCTAACTACATGTACATACTCTAATGGCATAATTAAGATACCCAATTTTACAATTAGTGTGGCATTACTTAGTAAAGAGCTTTTGAAAGCTTTGTTACACTCATTTTAAATTACTTCCAGAAAATGCAAATTTGTATGCAAGGTATGATACACTGTAAGAACACTAAAACCTATTCAATAATACATATTCACAAAGGGCCAAAATTAAGACTTAATAGGCCTACTTGGCTACTTGTGCCTTGACTTTTGAAAATTTAGCAGTACAGCTTTCATGTTCTGTTATTATGGTTTATGTTTGGTTGTTTGAAATAGAGCTTTTGGGTTTGGCTTTTTTAGAGAAAAAAAAATAACAACCAAAAAAACCTCCATGCTTTAAGGTGGTGGAACCAGTCAGCAAACATTTGCACATTTCTTAAGTGAAGGCAACATTGGTTTTCATCATATTATTTATTTTTTTTTTTTTTTGAGGGGAATTTGATGAGTTGCCTTG